>PISX010008376.1:0-82420 GCA_004024625.1 Mellivora capensis | reverse complement strand
GGGAGGGAGACAAACCATAAGTGACTCTTAATCTCACAAAACAAACTGAGGGTTGCTGGGGGGAGGGGGTCGGGAAAGGGGGGTGGGGTAATGGACATTGGGGAGGGTATGTGCTATGGTTAGTGCTGTGAAGTGTGTAAACCTGGCGATTCACAGACATGTACCCCTGGGGATAAAAATATGTTTATATAAAAATAAATAAATAAATAAATAAATAATTATATTAAAAAAAATCTGGATCAAATTTGGCTTTATCTCCCACCACTTCTGCCCTTAATTCCATGATGGATGTGTGTTAAGAGACAACTCAGTAAAAAATAAGCTCGAATAAATCCTATAAAGACAATTAGGCAGCATTTATCAAAAAAAATTAAATATGCTTAAAATACATTTATCTCTTCAATTTTATGTCCACAAAGATACAAGGTTGCTCACTGCAGCACTACTATAATAACCAGAAATGGAAAACAACCAGAAGGTGTATCAATCAATAATACATGACATAGCCTTACAATGAAAAGTTGTGTAGTCCTTAAGAAAGAATAAAGCCAATTTGTATATACAAATATGAGATGAGAGCTGCCCAAGCAGAAGGAACAGTGTGTGCAAAGGCCCTGTGTCTGGCATGAGGGAGGCACACAGAGGTGACCAGCATGACTGAAAGGAGCAAACCATGAGGGATGGAATTAGGGAGGTATAACCAGCTGAATGATGGTGCCCAACAAGATACACCCATGTGTTAGTCCCTAGAACCTATGAATGTGACTTTATTTAAAGAAAAGTTCTTTGCAGATAAACTTAAGTACCTTGGGTTGAGGGGATCATTTCAGATTTCCAGGTGAGCTCTAATTCAATGACAAGTGTCCTTAGAAGATAGAGACGGAAGAGAGGTCTACAGAGGAGGAAGCAATGTTAAGGTGAAGGCAGAGATTGGACTGATTTGGCCACAAGACCATGAAGTCCTAGGAAGCCACCAAATGCTAAACAAGGCAAAGAATAAATCTTCCCTAAAGCTTCTAGGGGGAGCACCGCCCTGCAGAACCTTAATTTTGGACTTCTGCCTTCTAGAACTGTAAATAAATAAACTTCTGCCACTGAATTCTAGCAGGTTTGTGGTTAACTTATTATGGCAGCCACAGGACACTAATAAAGTAGGCCCCAGAGGCCAGGTGAGAGGGCTTTAGTGGTCTTGCAGACCACTGTTAGGGCTTAGCTTTCATTCCCTAAATGGGAAGCCCAGGGAGGACACTGGACAGAAGTGACGCGACCGAAATCACTTTCCAACAGGATCGCCCTGACTGCTATCGTAAAGTATGTAATCCCGGGTTCGTGGATTGTTTTTATAGGCAAACTGTAACTAGATTTTTAATTTAGAAAAGAACATAAACTGTAAAAAGGAAAAACAATGAGATAAATCCTAAATTAATAAACACTGAATTAAAAAACAAGCATTTGAAAGCTAGCCCACATGACCAAACTTGACAAAGAGACTCTTTGAGCTTTACCATCTGGTACCTCGTTGAGGCCATCAAAAGGCCTGTGGTCCTGGGGGGTAGATCAGCTCCGTCATCAGGAAGGCTAAAGCTGTAAACATCTCCCTTTGGGGTGCCCGACCACAGCACCTCTGGGAGCCCCAACAGCTCAGCGACCGTCCAGTAGAGAGCTCTGCAAAGCAACGGTTTTAATCACGTGGTGGGAAAGGGACAGGCAGAAAGGGGAAAGCCACCTCCCTTTCTTGGGGAAGCACAGAAGAATTGAAAGGAGCCAGCCCCTGAGAAATGTGCTGTAGTGTTGCCTGACTTAAAGAGCAAATCAGAATCCGTGGGTATGTGAATACAGAGAAATCAGGGACCTGAACTAACATCTTTTCTGTGCCCAACCCCTGGCTGTGTGGTTAGAAGAGCTCTTCCTTTTTCTTCCCTCTTTCTGTCTTGTCTACATTTTAAAAACTAATTTATTGAAGTACAATTCATAGAACATAAAATTAACCATGAAAGCAAACAATTCAGTGGCATGTAGTACCTTTGCAGTATTAAACAATCAACCACCCAAAGAAGTCCCAAAATGTGTCCATGGCCTCAGAGTAAAATCTTGTTCCAATAAACAGCTTCTCCCTGTTCCTCCAACCCCTGGCCCCAGGCAACCACCAACCTGCATTCTGTCTTTAAAGATCTCTGTGTTCCAGATATTTTGTATAATCTACATTTATTGTTTGCTGTGACTTTTATAGGTTTATTTCACTGGAGGTTACAATTGCTAAATTACCCTGTAGGTGTATATAGAGAGAGATGGGGAAATAGAGCGGCGACCACCAGATGTTCAGAATTTCCACCTTTGTCTTTATAGGTTTATTTCACTGTTACAGTCAATAAATGTATATGCATGTATGTATATGTGTGTGTGGTGTATACATGTACATACACATGTACATATATGTACATACACATATATGTATATACACACATATATGTATGTGTGTGTATGTGTGTGTGTGTGTGTGTGTGTATGGAGATGGGGAATAGAGCGGCTACTAGCAGGTGTAGAGAATTTCCCCCTTTGTCTTTTTCTGTAAGGCATCATGCTGTCCCATGTTACAGAAACTCCCCATGTGCACACAGCCAGGCTACTGGCACCGTGCTGCTCCAGGGAGGGGTGGTCAGGGCCCCGGGACACGCGGGAGGTGAGACTCAAGGGTGCTCAGTTCACAGTGGAGGAGTAGGCTCAGGTAACTGAGCCTCTGTTTGTGCATGTGCAAAGGGGGATGGGGGGTTTGGGCTCCAGACAGAAGGTCTCGTCCTGAGATGTGCACGAGAATCATTGGAGAGCTTTTAAAAAGCCAAGCGGATGCCCAGGCCCAGATCCCATCTTCAGATATTCTGGTTCAGCTGATCTAGGGTGGGACCTGGCCACCTAGGTGTATTTTTCAAGCTTCTCAAGAGACACTTGAGCTCATCGTGTTGAAGGTAACCGCCGATGATGCGTTCTGAGGACGCGGGAAGATGACGGTGGGATACCGAGGCATGAAGAGAAGGGCAGTGATTTGCTTCAGGCTGCCCAGCTCAGCCAGGATGAGACCCAGTCTCCTACCTCGGACCTCACATCACAGACTCACTGTCCTGGAGGCTATTTTTCTCTCACGCCCTCGGGTGGCTAGAACAGCCACACATGGTCAGCTCTGGAGGCAGGTCTCCCGCCTGTCCCTGAGCCAGTGAGCTTCAGGAAGCGGTGGGGGGGGGGTGTCAAGGGCCCTGTGGGTGCAAGATCTCCCAGTGGTTACCGATTGCTTTGTCGGTCCCTCGCTGGATGTTCTGTAGGTCCCGCCCCAAACCCGTGAGCTTCACCTGCATCCGGCTGTCCACCAGGCAGGTGGAAAGCTTCAGGTTGCCGTGGGACCCCAGGGGGCTCCTGTGGAGGAACAGCATGCCCTGGAAGGGTGAAAATAAGTAAAGGCATCAGAGTAGGTAACAAGGGCCTCTGCTGGAAGAAATAGACGGACAGAAACAGATGGACAGAAACACAGACTCAGGGGAGGGGGACACGCCCATCTCTAGGTTCATTTGGTCCCAGAGCCACTAACATAGCCCCTTGTCCAAGGCCAGCCTAAAACAAATAAGCTAATAATAATAATAAGCTAAATACAATAGAGTCTAGTGGTCTCCTTAATTGAAATCCCAGCTCTAACACTTAACAGAGTATAAGTTACTTTGCCCCGTAAGCCTCATTTTTCTCAACAAAATGGAGATGACAATAATCCCTACCTCCCAGGATGGCCGTGGCGGGTTCATGCCATAATATACGTGAGACATGTGACATGGTGCGTGACACGAAGTCAATCCCCACCATAAATTGTCATGAAAAATGTGAATAAATATGATAAGGGACACCAACAATATGGAAACAACACCATATAATTAAGACAATTCTCTTATTACCTACGTGTTCCAAATTATATTCTACTCCTACCTACATATAATGATTCTATAATAATAGAATATTACATTCTGTTATAAGCACTTAAGGGTCCTGTTTGAGCACTTTGCAAGGGAAAGGCACTAAAATGAAGGATTTTGAAAAATTCGCATTTCATCCACTGTGTTTTTAAGGGTTTATATCTATTATTATAATGCAATAATAAAGTACCATTACTTATGAAAATGCCCAGGAAGAACACGAGACTCCAAGGGCATGCATTCACATCTCCATTTGACCGCTCAATCTCTTCAAGCAAGGCACTCCATCCTACGGCCCCCAATTTGACCATCTCTGAGATGGGACTGCTTAGATCCCCACTACATTGAAAGATGGCCCAGGGACCAGCAGCACCAGCACCTCCTGGGAGCTTGGCAGAAATGCAGAGTCTTGGGCCTTGCCCAGATGTACTGAATCAGACTGTATTTTAACCTGATCTAGGAGATTCGTGTGCATGTAGCTTGAGAACACCTGTCCTCCTTTATTGTTCCGCACCTTGGCTGCCCATTAAAGTCACCTGGTGAGCTTAGAAAGAAAAATCCAATGCTTAGACCTAAACACAAGAGCCTGTATTAGTTACAGATCACATGAGGTACATGCCATGAACTGCTGCTAAGAAGCCCAAATCAAGAGAAGGATCAGAAGGGGGAAAAGAGTGCCAGTGGGAAGACCTAGTTCAGGGTGAGTCACCAAGGCAGAGTGCGTGCTCATTTGGCAGGGAGAGGAGGGCAGAGCATACAGATCTTTCCATAGGCAGGGAAGGGCTTGCAGAAAGACCTAGAATGAGGAAGGAAACAATGATGGCGGGAGGACAGAGAAGAGGTAAATTTGAAAAGGAGAGCTGTCACATTTGAAGCAGGATCAGACTGACCGATGTTGGTATTTCTCTGAGATTTCCCAGGGCCGGCTAGCAGCAGTGAAAAGAAGGCTAAGGGGATAAGGCAGACTGCATTTCAGAAGCAACCACAGTAGCACAGGGAGATGGAGGGTCCCACTGTGGGTGATCCCGAGGTCTTTATTTTCTTACCTTCCTTGATGGCATCACCATAAGACATCCCATAATGTTTATCCAATATTTCCAGCTTCTTGGACTTAAAGTACAGACATAAAGCCTCCCCATATATTGATCCAAATCTCTGAGCCATTTGCCAACTACCTAGCATGGGAGCTGGTGGAAAGGCAGCAGCCTCAGGATGTCGCAGGTATGGGGCTGTCGAGCCGTTTTACCTGCATCAGCCAGGGAAGCCCAGGCCCCTCCTCACACATGCCGCACCCCAGAGGTTCTGGACAAGAGCAAACCTGACCATGTCTCTCTCAAGGGTCTTACTGGATCTTTTTCTGGTTTAAGTTTATAGTGCTAGCCTTATGTGGTATCGACCTAAGTTCCTTACTTGAACCAACTCATGTAAGTCCCCCAGCGACCCTGCAGATGACGCAGGTGGTATTATTGCTAACCTCATCTTACAAATAAGGAACTAAGGAAGGGGAGAAACAAAGAATTTCACCTGTGCCAGGCCACAGGGCTGGCCTGGGGTGGAGCAGGACTGGGATGGCCGCAGTCCCATTCCCACATCCCCGCCCTTGACCAGCGGCAAGAATGCCAAATGCCCCGTGGCTGAGGGAAGAAAACTCTGAAGGTCAAAGATGAGAAATGACTCTCTGAGCATTGCATTGAAGCCACAAGGGTCCATGAAAATTCACACGGTGGTCTGGATCCCTGATGAGCAAATAAATCACAACAAAGCTTTCTTTGGGTACTTGGTACTATGCACTTTGCTTTCTTTATACATAGGATCACATTCTGTCTTTCCAGAAGGTAGGTTAATATTCTCATTCTCTGTCTTCCAATGAGGAAACTCACAGTTTTAAATTGCTCCCGGAGAGCGAGGGCAGAGCTGGAAGATAGACCCAGGTTGGGTTGCCTTCAAAACACAGCCGCTCCTAAATCATTAGCTTTTCCTGTTTCCGGTGCCCTCGTGATTGATTGTACAGGAGGAGGAGGGCGGATCAAACACACCCATTCCCTGGACACCTGATACGGGAACAGCCAGGTTTGAACGTCTCCCAAGCCCAGCTGAGGGGGGGGGGGAGGTCACCCACGGGTGTGGTAGCAGGAGGCAGTGACGGCACTCAGTGTTCCAGCAAGGAGGAATACGAGGAGGCCCTGAATGGACTCTGCCCCCAAGGAGGGTGCCCTGGGCCTCGTGGTCACCAGTACAGGGACTCACTCTGCTCCAGCAGGGATCACGGTCTGAATCACTGTCCTGCTTTAGCAAGAGCCCCGAGCCAATATTGGAAGTGCAGGCTAAGGCGGAAAGCAGGACTGTGGACACACCACTCCTGCTCCCACCCCAAAATGCAATTTTTTGTTTTTTGAGATGATACAGTTAAATTACATTTTAGAAATGTAAATGTGCACCCCACTCACCCAAACCTGGAGAAGCCTGGCTGAGGCTGCCTCTGGAATTCTGTAAGGAGGGTCCAACAAGCCGAGGTCTGGGCTTGAAATCTGGGGAGACCTGGATCCAATCTGGAATTCCCTTTCATTTTATGGAGACCTCCCCATGCATCAGGGCTGTCCCTGAAGCTCTCAACTCTCTCTGCCCCTGCTAGTGCCAGGCCCACCCCAGGCAGGAGACATTTTGTTCAGTCATCACTGATTACCCTGATATCCATGTTTCTTAGCAGAGGTCACTCCATTAGAACATAAAGAAGATGTTTAGGGATGGTCCAAAGCCTAGGAATGTAGTCCTCGCCTAGAGATGGCACACATCTCTTCAGGGTTTGCTTTTTTTCCTGTCTTGGTGGAAATGTATGATTTCATGTATATTGTCGCAGACCAAGTAGGACATGATATCAAGGTTGTAAGATCCAGTCCCGCTGGGTATGGAGCCTGCTTTAAGATCCTCTTTCTCCCTCTCTCTCTGTCCCTCCCCACTTCTCTAAAAAAAAAAAAAAAAGATGAATTAATAATGGAGTTAATTGCTAATTATTAATAGCAATGTCCAAGAGAAACACAATATGAGCCACAGGTATAATTTTCAATTTTTCAGTTAAGGAAGTAAAATTAACTTTAATTAATATTTTATTTAATTTATTTAATTTTATTTAATTTATATTTTGTTTAACCCAATTTATTTTAAAAAAATCTTTTTTTGACATGTAGTCACCATAAAAATAATAAGATATTTTACATTCTGCGTTTTGGGGGGTTTTTGGTGGTTTGTTTTTCTGAGTCTTTGGATCTGGTGTGAATTTCACACTCAGAACACTCTTCAACTTAAGCTCCCCACATTGCCACTGGCCAATAGTCCCATGCACCTGGTATTGTTTGGACAGTGCTGGCTTACCCCAGAGGATCGTTGGGGGAATGAAATTTCTTTTTCAAGATTTATTTATTCATTTATTTGAGAGAGAGAGAAAACATGAGTGAGTGGGTGGGGGAGCAGAGGAAGGAGGGAGAGAATCTCAAGCAGACTTCACATCCATCAGGGAGCCCAACATGGGGCTCAATCCCATCACCCTGAGATCATGACCTGAGCTGAATCAAGAGTCAGACACTTAACTGGACTGACCCACCCAGGAGCCCCATGGGAATGAAACTTTTTAAATGTACATGTTTTTAGTACTAGTTAGTCCTAGTAATGAAGTTATCTCTGATAATAGTAATACTACCGCTCCTACTAACAATGAACATTTATTCCTTGGCGCCTGTTATAGGATGGCATGGTGCTAAGCATACTTACTTCTCCCAACAACTCTATTAGGTGGGCACTGCTGTTATCTTTAGTTGATATACAGGGAAACTGAGGCTCAGGGTAGGTAAGATCACCTGGCCAGTAGTTGAGAGCCAGGGTTCAAACCCCAAGACAATTTCTATGAAAACTGCCTTCCTCCTCTTAAACCATCATGACTTATCTTATATAGAAATGAAGGTCCATCCCCAACTCAAGAAGAATATTATAATCTCCAAAGCTCCTTCCCAGGCTGGCTCCACTGGGTTGAACTCTTTAGGGACAGGATGATGAGCCTATTCCTCTGTGCCCTCCATGCCAGAATTGGGTCTGAGCCAAATGAGGTGCCCAATCAACATCCATCTGTTCACTTGAAAAGTCTGTGGCATCTCAGAATCTCTCTGGTACCTAGTATAGAGAATGTTCTGGTCCAACAGACATCAAGAGAGGAACTGTTTTTATGATTGATATGGGATGGCCAGAAGCGCAATCTGACCCGCAGAGCATGGCCAGTGCTTGGGTTCATGTCAAAGTTACCAGTGGGGAAGACTTGAGAAGCTGTAGTGAATTTTTGTTACTCTTAGTCCCCTTTGAAGGAATGCTGGCAGAGAAATTGACCTTAAAGGGCCTAAATGTGCCTTGACCTAACTCACTCGGACTTCCTTATACCATCCCATTATGTACACACTCCATTTCAGAAGATCCCAATCCTTCTAAAGCAAGACGTCAGGTTATCTTCAGCTCCCCTGGCATGAGGCAGGGGATAGACTCAGTGACTGAGGTGACTGAAGACCACCAGGGAGACTTTCCTTTCAGAGCGCCATTCTCACCCACCCTAGAATTTCTTCAGAGAAAGTTTGGGGTTAATACCTCTTGAAAATCAAATGCCAACAGAAAAAGCTAAATCTGTTAGTTATCCCTACCTTACCTGGGGAGAACTTACTAGTTTTCTCTCCAGAGGCGCTATATATGAATGATATCAGCATCAGGAGACTGATTCCCCAGAGTCTAAAGTGTTTCCCTGGGCCTGGTGGGGAGGGAAGAGAAAGTGGGTGAAGGGAAGGAAGGTGGAGCCCAGGGTAGGAGAAGATGCCATATCAGATCTTCCTAATTTTTAACCATCCCACCACTTAATTTTACATGTGCATTTCCTGACTTTTTTTCCCTGTAGCTAGATTTCAATCCATTCAGAGATGAAAGCAAGTCCTTGTCTTCCTATGCAAATGCCGAGTAAAGCAAACCCTTAAGAGATGCTCAGTGAAGTCTTACTGAAATACTAACCAACAGTGGTGGCCCAGGGTCATCTGTGAGGACCTGGCACGGGAGACTTCCGTTGTCTGCCTTTCTTGGTAAATGACAATATGCTGGTTTCCCACTAAAGCCTAAGATACCAAAGTTTCACAAGTAAGACTCAGCTTCTCAGAAGTTTGGAGCAGTTAAATCCTAGGGGAAAAAAGAAAGCTCTTTGATATCAATCAGGCCAACCTCATCTCTTAATCCAGCATGGAAGCTTCCCCTCCAGCAAAAGGAAGTGACTTACCAAAGTCACTCCAAGAGCCACCAGCCCTCTACTGCAGGAGGGTAGATCTTTGTCTCACCCTGTGTCCCTCCCAACACTCAGGCCAGGTTTTGCCCAGAGGAGTCTGTTGATTGATGAGTGCACGGACTATTGACTGATGATGATGACCAGCCCTTTCCTGATGCCTGTGTGTCAGACTGAGGGACTTCCTCACCAAGACCTACTCCCATGTCATTGGTGTGGTTCTCTCTGATGGTGAAAGCAGACACAGCAAGCTTACAAAGAGCAGCTGGATTGTAGCCCAGGACGAAGAAGACAGCTTCAGGATGCTGGTCCACACTGACATGGCCGCTCTACTCACTGTCCATCTATGAAATGGATAGAATGACAGATCTACCTTATATTTTGTTGTGAGAATTAAATAAGTTGATATATACAGAGTGATAGAAAGTAGACAAAAATAAGCACCAAATATATTTTAGCTACTGCTACTACTATTGTTATTCTTAATCTTTTTTTGCAGTCACAACAGCCCTCTTTGCCCAAAGTAAAGACTCTCCCTACATGTACACCTTCCCAGGTCTGCATCCCTAGCCCACCTCTTAGGTTAATGGCTTTGTGGCCATTTTCTGGGGAAAGGAATAAAAAATGAGGCAGAGGAGGGGTGTAGGAATCCTTCTCCCTGGCTTGCTTCATGGTCTCGTAATTAGATTTTCTTTGGGGTAAAAAGTTGCAGCTTAGATAAGCCCAGCAGCCCTTTCAACTCTTCAACTCTAGTGTAAAATAGTTCTTGCTAATTACTGAAATCAGGGAGAAAAGGTTGGAAAATCTGATTGAAGCAGTGAATTTTAGAAGTGGAATCATTTTGGGGCGCCTGGGTGTCTCAGTTGCTTAAGCAACTGCCTTCAGCTTGGGTCATGATCCCAGGATCCTGGGATCAAGCCCTATGTCAGGCTCCTTACTCAGGAGAGAGCCTGCTCCTTCCCTCTACCTCTGCCTGCTACTCCACCAGCTTGTGCTCTCTCTCTCCCTGTGTCAAGTAACTAAATAAATTTTTTTTTAAATGAGAAATGGAATCATTTTTTTTGAGATCTGAAGAAGATCAGAATTTTCAGGAAAGATTACAAATTATTACAAAGTCTTTTCTAGTAATAAAGATTGTATTTTACATAATTTTGTAATAAAGTCAATGTAAAAAATTGTAATCAATTACAACGATTATGAAGTCTTGGGTTCAGTTTAACTCAAGACACAGAATAACTCAAAAACACTGGTAGTTGTTCTTTAAATAAGTTTTCTATGATACTTACATTGACTATGTCATATGCAAAGGAGAGTTTGAATATCCAGTCCATCTCATTATCTGAGTTTCTCAAAACATCCTCAAAAAACAGTTACTCAAATTATCACCAGCGGCTCCACCGGAAGCCCAGGGAGCTTCATGTGTTGAATGGCTTTGATTCTAATACGCTGGAACACTTTGACTAGAATTACTACCACCTGAGGCAGAGTACTCTACAGCCAGTACTGGAAATTTCCCAGGAGATATAAGTTGATTCAATGTTGAGAAAGTCACCCACTCTGGAGTCTTTTAAATACTTCCTTGTTCCTAACATATAGCCAGTCGATGGTCACATACCATGGGTAGGATGAGCCCAGAAACATAATTGGGAAGTGGCTCTAAGGTCTTAAGAGATGATGACAGGCTCAGATAATTTCCACCCAGAGCAAAGGAAACCAGACTATTGGCAATTCCACTGCTAATCATTGCCCCTGCAGGTGGCCCAACAAGGTAATTCATGTCTTGGGACTAGACCGGAGATGTTCTTGGATGAAGGGCAAAACATTGATAAGGTTCTTTATTATCTGCTGTTAATCAAAGCTGATACAAGCTATACTAGTTCGCTTACCTTAAGACTCCCTTTCTTGCCATACTGGATGACAATGCAGATGTTGGATGGTTCTGTGCAAATAACAAAGAAGGGGACAATGTTTTCATGGTTTAATTCATATACCTGAAAATAACAGTAGTAGCTGATGATTACAGTATGTCTTCTGTTCCAGGAACTCATTCTGCACTTAGCATACTTGCAGCTAATTCTCACACAGAGAAAAGTGAGAAGAGAACTATGACTGCTCCCATTTTACAGATAAAGAAACTGAGGCTCAAACAGTAAAATATTGTGTTGAAGATCATAGAGCTTATTGTGGTGGATCTGGGAAGTTTATCCAGGCAGTGTACCTCTAACAAATAAACAGAGGAATGATCAAAGTCTAACCTAAAACCACATCACAGTAAACAGACCTGGCCCTGCTTCCAGATGTTCTTGGATATAAATGCCAGTGTGTGGAGGTCATGCCGGCTCACAGATCTCGAACAAGAAATCAGACCCCACGAATCTGACTCCATCCAAGGACTAGGTTCAAGGGAGGTGAATTAAGGAGATAGAATTAAGGAGAAAGAGCAAGGCTAGAAGGGGTCCTAGGTTTCAGATGTCTGGGTCAGGCCAAAGGATCTGAAGCCTAATGTCTGGGCTGTCAGGGGACAGGGATAGTGGGCCAAGGAAGGGAAGCAGCTTCCTGTCATTGATCCTTTGGATGGCAGCATTCCCAGATGGGAACCAGGAGCGGGCAGCAGAGAGCCAGAGAACGACTCTACTTTCTCTCTCCCACAGGCAGGGGCCTCACCCGCCGGATTTCCTGCAGCACAGATGGCTTCCTGACCTGGGCTTTTGCTTGGTCACCAACATAGCAGACGGCCACATGGTTTCCCTGGAACCAGAGACAAAGTGGGATGTTCTTAATCTAGGATGATCCAGAAAAAAAGCTCCCCTCAGAAAGGACTAGGAAGGGAAGCAGGAAAACTGGCAAGAAACATCTACGAAAGGGACCGTCAAGCTCCTCACTGTCCACATCAGCCCTAGGGCAACACTGTGCTTTATGCGGGCGCTCAGCTAGTTGCTCAACACTCGAAATCTCATTTAACAGACAACACAGTCCTGCCGGGCAGGTGTGATTGGCCTGTTTCCAGATGAGATCACTGAGGTTGAGTGACTTGTCCAAGGTCACACATGTGTAGGTCGTATAGCCAGAACTTGAACATCTGACTCTAAAACTGCTCTGTTCCTGTTATACAGTAATGTCCCATTTTCATTCAGAGGAATAGTAAGCTGAGGTCTTAACTGTAAGTCTGGAATCCAAAACCTAGTTCAAGCCCACTTCTACTCCTTACTGCTTGCATAAGCTTGGACAAGGGATTTTGCTTCTCCAAGCTTCCATTTCCTCATCTGTACCATGGAGATTAAAAATAAAACTTACTTACACTGTTCTTATGGGGGTTCTGTCAGTTAAAATATGTAACACTGTTGACTCAAAGCTGGGCACCTATGAAGATTTCAGTCAGTTGCCTGTCCTTTTGTCTGTCATTATCTATCGAGTTTGCTTTTAGAGAGTCCATCACTCACCACAAATCATAGGCCCGCCTGGAAAAATCGATGTAGAAGAGGACAGAGCATCTGGATGCGAGAGATGGTAAGCCTTGGCATGATTTAAATGTCATCCAAGACCTGCCACTTTTAGTATGGGGTTAATTGCAAAAGACTCAGGACTGTGATGGGGCTTCCATGGAGGCAGAGACCTCTGTGGGATAGAGGAGAGGATCTTTGGAAGAGGTAAAGCTTAAGCTGAACCCCGAAGGGCAAGAAGGTTCCAGATGGAGTGGGGTAGGGATGGCAGGCATGGCATCATCTGAGGGTAAAAGACACATGGCATAAGCACCAAGACCCATTGGATGAGTACAGGGGTTAAGCCAGGAAAAACAATTTTTCTGAAAATAGGTTGGGACTAGGCAGTAGAGAGCCTCGAGCCTGTGTTAAGGAGTTTGGACACTATCGTACGGGCAACAGAGGTGGGAACCCCAGTGATGGCATTGGAGGGGGAAGAGGGCAAACATTTCAGGAGGCTTTACCAATACAGATACGCTATGAATTGTTGGTTGTCATCTCTAAATGGCTACTTGACCATAATATACAGTTTAGTGGGGCACCTGGGTGGCTCAGTTGGTTAAGCATCTGCCTTTGGCTCCGGTCATGATCCTATGGTCCTGGGATTGAGCCCCTCATTGGCCTCCCTGTTCAACAGGATGTCTGTTTCTCCCTCTCCCTCTGCTACTTCCCGATTGTGCATGCATGCCTCGCTCTCTCTCTCTCTCTCTATCAAGTAAAGAAATAAAATCTTTCAAAAAATACAGTTTTGTATGAATAAAGGTCCTTAAGGTTTGATGGGCAATGATAACCAAGATGGTTTTTTGTAGTTGGAAAACCCAAGTAAACATTTAGAAAAATAAGTTCAGTTGCATAAGGAAAGCTTTGGCTCCAATCTTTGCTAAATCCAACTTAGGGCAAAGAACAAGTCTCCCCTTGCTTGGAGCTTTTGGTCCCTACTCTCCAGGACTTCCATTTCAGAGAATAAATACACGGGTTTTCTTTCCTCACATATTTTTCACCCAGGGGACTTGAATTTCTAAAGAAGTGAAGACTATGAAACATTAAAGTGGTGGGAAACTAACTTTAAATTTTATATAATTTTAATTAATTTAAATTTATTTAGCGTGGTGTGGCGAACGACCACCTTATTGGACACTGATGTCCTACAGCTTGGATTACTGCATCCTTGGTATTTCCATGCTGAGGAATCAGGTGGTTAATGGTGTTGCTGTGGTATAAGGACTGGCAGTTGCTGAAGCCTGCAGCAGAACGCCCCCCTGTCTTTCTCAGCCTCTCTCCCACACCTCAGACCGTTATGGCTCCTTTAGAAGTTCAAGGTTGAGTAACATCAGTCTAGAGTCACAGGACTACCCTGGCTTTTACCTGGAGTGTCCCTCTATTCCCAATACCCTGCCTGACAGAAAGGACATGTGGAGAATTGGACAGAGACACATGCTCTGACCTACAGGCAGCCACTTTGCCCTCAGGAGTACCTGGCAAAGTCCTACTGGAGCATAAAAGAGCTCATCCCCCTGCTGGCTCTTGACAAAGGAACTGGCATGCCCAGAAATCATCCCACCAGACAAATGACTGTTGTCGCATCTCAACACAGGTGTGCCTCTCTGGGATGGTTGTAAGACAGGAAGCAATTCCATTGTTCTCAGCACCATGACCAAGTCCTGAAGAGATGGTGCATTTTAGAGGTGAGGAAAATGAGTGCAAAGGTCACACAGTTAATAAATAGGAGAGTCAGGGCTCGGATCCTGATCCTCTGACCCAAAGTGTGAGTGCTTCTCTGTGACATGTCCCTCTTGTGCCCACACCACCACCAGACAGTGCCGTGGCTCAGGCGCTGGGCTCATGCCAGTGCTGCCCAAAAACTGGCTCTGGCATTTATCAGGATGTGTCACCTGAGGCCAGAGTCCTCTTTCTAAATGAGCATCTAAGCACATGACCTCTCTATTTCATACTCCCAGTGCCTCCCCAACACCTAGAATGTGTTTATCACAGAGGAACCCTGTTTTTCAGGGAGACTCTTACCTAGAACCCTAATGCAGAAACTAGGTGGGACAAAGCAGAGCTGCTTTGGTTGAATAGGGCAGAATAGGGCAGAAGGAGGCTCAGGATTCTTCTCTATCACACCTTCACCCTCCCTCTGTCATTCACCCCCTGACCAGACCAGTGAGCCCCAGAATCCCCAGGGACATTTGAAAATGACTTGCTAATGAATCCCAATCTGGTCTTCCTGTGTTGGAGCCTCCCTGACTTTGCTTACCTCCAAGTCAGCTTTTTTTGGAAAGTCCTAACTCACTTATTGAATGAATAGTGTATGTAAGGATACCAATAAAAAGAAATGACTATCACAAATGACAGTTTTGAAAATAAAGCCAGCATAACAAGAATGACATATACATAACATGAAAGCAATGTCTGATTTTGACCCATAATGTATTCCTCATCTTTACAGCCGACCTAAATGTCTGTTAGAACAAACCTGTATACTTTGTCTACTTTCAGTGCCGTTTGTTTCTTAACAAGTAACAACGGTCGAGAAACTTTTCTTTTGCTTTGAACCATTTAAGAGTCATACATCTGGTCCAGTACATAGATTCTTGTCTTTTTTTACTACCTTGAGTAGCATGTGCCCCTCGGCAAGTATTATCTGAAATTCTAAACTGACTGATCTTTTAAAATAAAATTCATTGCACTTTCAGGTTTTTAATAAATTGAGATGAAGGTAAAATTGACCCCTTTCTCCTCCTCCCACCCAGGAACAAGGCGCTTTTCTTAAACTACAGAAACCCAAGTCTATCTTTCTACTCTAAAGATCATTTCTCACTAACATTTTTCATAGGGCAATACATGCTCCAGAGTGATTTAGTATACACTTGCAAAGATTGCACCGGTGCATATGAATAACAAAGAAAAAAGGAAAGAAAGAAAAGGCACTTCAGAATTCCAAGCGAAAATATGCTAAGTCATAAGAGATGGTCATAGTGGTATTTTTTGAAATTATGTAAATGTTATATACTTATCAAATAATGTTATGTTTATTAAATGTGTGCCAGAACTCCCAGCCTTGAGTACCCCACACCTGGGCAACCCTGTGTTACTTCTCTTCTGCTCACCACTAGCAAGCCATTCTTCCCAAATATCGCCTCCTTTCTGAAACCTTCACGATGCTGAGACCTTTACTCCCATTTGTGGGGCTTTCATCTCACCATGTAGACAGACGCCTCTCGAAGCGCTTGCCTCCCTCAGAAGACATCATTTGTGGCATGTTGCCACACCCCGCACTATGTTTGGCCTTCAGTCCCTGTCTCGTGTGTGTGTGTGTGTGTGTGTGTGTTGAGCAAATGAATCCTGTCTTCACCATCAGTAGATCAAAGGAATTAATGTGGTTTTGAAAATATCTGTATGCTGCCTAGGAGATAGCTTCAATGTTTGAACAGGATGTATGGGCTCTTAGGCCCACAGGGTAATAGGTCTGAAGGGAACCTTCAAGACCATCTGATCATTCTTAAGTATTGAGAAACTGAGGCCCGGAAATGATATCCCCCAAAGATATTCATCAAGGAAGAAGTGGGGGACCCAGAAGCAAAATGCGCGGCTCAAGACTCTGTTAAACACCCACTTTATAAAAAAAAGTTGCCCACAGCTTTCAGATGAGGCCCCTTACACAAATCACTAGCAGTGAGCAGGAAATGGATATCTGGGTCAGGTGTGGCCTCACCTTGTTCTGGGCCAGAATGGTGACGTCATCATAACTGATCTGCCACCAAATGTCTTTATTTTGCTTTTGCAATTTTCCACTCCGCATCCTTAAAATCAGACCTATGATCACAGTTCTCAAGACAGTAATCAGGAGGGTCATTGTGAGGATCACAGCAGTCCCACGTGGGGGGCAGAGACCTGTCATAACTACAGTCTGCTGGAGAACCACACTGAGCACATCCGGGGTCCTGGGTGGTCCTGCCAAACAGATGCCTCAGAGGCAGGGGCCCCCACTAGGACATACTGGGTCCACTGAGACTTGCCTCTTCCAAGGATTCTTTTCTGACCTCCCCTCCGGTTCCCGTGGCAACGACACTCCCCTCCCACCTTTGTATAGAAACTTCCAGTGTGGACAATGGTGATGACTACCACTTCTACTGAACCTTTACTGTGTGTTCTCCTTAGGGTCGTTCTCAGCTATGATCCGTCTAACTTCAGGGCTGGGCTCCAAACCACCAGACCACACTCCCTTGTTCAGACTCTAACACCTTAGAAACAAAGGCCCTGAGACTCACATCCCTCCAGAGCCAGGTTTCTCTAGAGTCAAAGTTCTCTACGGGGGAGGCAGGCGATGTTGGAGATGTGGGGGGTTTGCTGCGACGAGAGGGTGCTTCTGGCGACTGTGGGGTGGAGGCCCCGGCCACTGCTAAGCATTGTTCAGCGCACAGGACACGCCCCCACACAAAAAGCAGCCTGCCCATAATGTCAATAAGGCCACTGCTGTTGAGACACCCTCCCGTGGAGAATCCCTACCTGCCCCCTTCCCTGAGAACCCGTGCTGACCTGTAGAAGCAGGTGCGGGTTCACAGGCTCATTATAAAATCCGCAGCGGGGTCTGTGTTCGGGAAGGGAGCCACGGAGCCAACGAAGCATGGAGAAATTCCTCATGGGTCTTTAAAAAAAAAAAAAGTAAAAGTCAGGGCCCACTTGATTTACTCTATTCAGTCTCTACCTTAGGCACAGGAACAACAACTTAAACATGCATGTCGTTAAAATAAATTTGCAGTAGGCTGACCTTGGTCTCTTAATTGAAACATTGGGTGCCCTGTCTGCTTTCTGCACCTCACCTAGACTCTTCAAATTCACCTGCAGAGAATCTAATTCATGGAAGGGCAATATCTTTCTGTTGGGTAAAAGAGCTGACTTAAGCTTTTGATTTAAACCTGGTCACTTTTGATTTAAAAACAAAATCCCAACCCTTTGGTGCTGCCGGCGTTTTCTCCCAGGTCTAATAGAGACAAATCTTGTTACAGACGGAGAACCTTGCCATTTCACAGACTAAAACATCTCCCCCCACGTGGAGAATGCCTATTCCTAACACACTGAGGATCTATTTTGCCACGGTTATTGCATTTCCTGGGCCAAATTACTTTGGCACATTAAAATTCCATGAGAGTAGGGAGGGAAAAAGTGTCAGATCAAATCTGGATTAGGGGTGGTGATGGCGGGGACAAGTAGAAATTCAATTCAGTTTTAAGTTTCCTTTCAGTTTTCTCATTGATTAAGAGCTGAGAGGAAAAAAATGGATTTCTCTTAAGTTTCCTTTCAGTTTTCTCGTTGATAAGAGCTGAGAGAAAAAAAATGGATTTCTCTAGGGATTCCTGAGCTCAGGAACCCAGGACAGCAGCCAGGTCTTAGTGTCCACAAAGCTCTCACTTTGGGAATCAGGGTGCCTGGGAGTGAGTTTGGCTGGCTGGGGGCTCAACACAGCAGGGGGCAGGTGATGTGTCCCATCACCCCTAGGCCAGGGCCTCTCCCTGAGGTCACAGGCCAGTGGGACCTGCCTGGCTGCATGAGAGGAGGCTCAGGTCCCACTGGAGGTGTACTTGGTGGGGGGAGGGAAGGAGGGTTGCTCTGTTCTCAAGTGGAACTGGAAGTGGCTGAGCCACCCCCACCATCAAGGTCAAGATTATTTTAAAGGCCCAAAGTTGATCTTCATGAGTTCAGAGAGCTACAGACAACCTGTGTGGTGTGGATTCCAGGAGCTGGATCCCAACCTGGCCTAACAGCAGGACCCCCAGACCATTCTCCCCTTCCAGGTCCCTTCCTGTAGTACCATCTAAACGCAGAGAACTGCCTTGCTCAGTACCCGGTTACCTTCTGGTAGAAGGACCCACAATGGGGGCGCCTGGGTGGCTCAGTGGGTTAAAGCTTCCACCTTCGGCTCAGGTCATGATCCCAGGGTCCTGGGATGGAGCCCCACATCGGGCTCTCTGCTCAGCAGGGAGCCTGCTTCCCTCTCTCTCTCTGCCTGCCTGTCTGCCTACTTGTGATCTCTGTCTGTCAAATAAGTAAATATAATCTTTATTTAAAAAAAAAAAAAAAAAGAAGGCCCCACAATGGGTCACCTTGGTCGTAATGGAACCAGCTCCGTCATCAGCTCCGTCCCACTCCAGGAGAAGCTCCAACTCTGGCAATGGTGTCTCCGTAAAAAATTCTCTGTGGCAGGGGCGCATGGGTGGCTCAGTCGGTTAATCATCTGCCTTTGGCTCAGGTCATGATCTCAGAGTCCTGGGATCGAGTCCCACATTGGGCTCCGTGCTCAGCGGGGAGCCTGCTTCTCCCTCTGCCTTCTGCTCCCCCTGCCTGTGCTCTCTCTGTGTCAAGTAAATAAATAAAACCTTAAAAAGAAGAATTCTCTATGGGAACCACTGTGTCCCATCATCCCCTACAGTCAGGGATCACCACTGGCTGCTGGTTTCTCTCCTATCTTTCCCCTGTGCCAGACCATCTGCTGGTCTTGACCTCTCGTAGCTCCACATCTCTGATCCCTCCATTCTGGGGCCTGATTCTGGCCTCCTGCCGAGAAAGGGAACTGGCGTGGTCTGAGCTCACTGCTATGTCTTCCTCTACTTCTGTGCACTGGGTTACTAGATACTCAAAACCATAGCTCAGAGGCGGATGTTCTCAGGAGTCTCATTTTTCAGGTAAAGAAACAGACGTACATGGAGGTTAAACAATTCCCCCTCAAGGCCCACAAGTAGTAAATAACAGAACTGGGATGGGAGCCCAGGTCTCTAAAAGGTCACTGACATTTCACCTAGCAACCTCTGTCCTTCCCTGCAATGCTGGGGTGCAGATTTCACAAGACAGCAGCAGACTATTATTTATTGTGGGCTCTGGAAGATGAGAAAGTGCGTGCATGTGTTGCATATGCATGTGTGTGTCTGTGTGTGTGTGTGTGTGTTAGGGCTATGAGGGGAAATAGAGGGAGACTATCAGAGCCAAACACAAATATCCTCCAAGAAGGGTCAGGGGGCCCGTGCAGGGAGGCCCCACACCTGACCTGCTCCTCTGTGGAGATGAAGCTGAAGGAGGGCGGCCCCTCACCCTTCGGTAGACTTGTTTCCAGAAGCCTTCATCTCCGGGGCCTTCTCCATAGGAGTCCAGGGCTATGAGAAACACTGACTCGTAGACCACGGGGGAAATGTGTCACCTTCTTATTTGTCAACATTTCCTTCCAAAAGCTGTCTTAAAACACAATGAAATCAATGTCGCCATTCGTAGGAAATAACCCCGTTCAATGGAACTGCCTAAAGGCGATGTCAAATTTGAAACTCTTCATCATAATCCTCGGAAACACAATGACTCTGGAAGGCCTGTCCCCCGACCCCAGGTCCATATTCTCGAGCCAGCCCAGAAGCAATAGGACAGAAGCCAAAAAAGAATAATAAAGAATAAAGGCTTACCTGGGGTGTCAAGCAGTTATGATGCAGAAAGCTTACCTTCTAGCAATGGGTGGCAAAAACTTGAAAAATTGAGGACTGTTGATTCTCAATTTTCTGCTTGTGGCTTCCGTGGTTTGCTAGGATCATTATTATCTGTATTATTACTATTATGAAATTAATGTCCAGTTGCTCTATGTATGCGTACATGAGGTACAGCCGGCCTTCCCCGATTTCCCTACGGCCCCCTCCTGTCTGTTCCGAGAGGTATCCAACCATTCTGGGCCTGTACAGAGGAGTGTGGGTGTGCATGCACGTACATTTTACATAAATAGTATCACACTAAAATACTGTTCTGCACCTGGATATTTTCCCCCTACCTATGCCTATATTGGGAATATTTTATAGAATGAATTTATGCTCTTCTTTTTTTAAAGCTGGGTGAGTTCAATTGCATGGACGTTGTGTGGTATATTTTTATTTCTATAAGCTTCTGCCACTGCAAGCCAGTGGGACTGTGATCAGGGAGGCTTGAGGAGAAAGCAGCAAGGGGGTTGAAGGCTTCTCTGCCAGTAAGAAGACCTGTCCCTGCCTCTTTTCACGTGACCACAGGCAGAAGTGATAGAAGTGAAGAGAAAGGAGTGGCCAGCAGTAACAAAGGGAGGCAGGGGGATGTTCTGGGAAGTCTGGCATTTGCTTAGAATTCCAACTACTGTCCAGAGAAATCTGAGACACTTTGGGCCATCTAGAATACTTGTTGATAAAAAGATAAAAGAACTCCAGGCCATTATAATACATTTTTCTTTACTCCCTCTTGCTTTATTTCAGCTCACGATTATAGAAAACAAGCTTACTTTATGGCGCATCTGGGTGGCTCGGTTCGTGTTAAGCATCAGACTCTTGGTTTTGGCTCAGGTCACGATCTCATGGGTCCTGGGATGAAGCCCCGCTCAGTGGGGAATCTGCTTAAAGATTCTTGCTTGCTGCTCCTCTCCTCACTCGTGCTCTCTCTCTCCCAAATAAATAAATACATCTTTAAAAATAAATAAAGTAAAACAAACCAAGTGCACTTTAAGAAAGGTAAAACTGCTGTAAAAAAAAAAAAATCATACAGCGTGTCCATAGCTAAATGTACTTGGTGCTTTTTAGAAGCCTGCGAGTGGGATGACGCTGGGGCCAGCCTGCACAGGTTTGAATACCAGCTCTCCCTCCTCCTAGTCATGTGGCCTCGGGCAAGTCATTTCAGCCCTCAGGGACTCAGTTTTCTCATCTCTAAAATGAGGACAATATAAAGTGTCTCCCCATGGGGTGGTGTGAGCTGAAATGGGTTTCCATATATCAGGTGCTCACGGTGGGGTCTGGTACCCAGTCAACACTCCATAAGGCAGAGCTCCTGGGGCAAAGGGCTCAGTCCCAGGGTCCAAAAGACCCAGTCTGGAGCAGCAGCTGTGCCCCTCGGGAGCTCTGAGCTCTTGGGTGAGGTATTTCAGTTACCTGAGCCCCCAGTTCTTTGTCTGGAACCCTAATAACATCTATCTTCCAAGCCTGTCGGAAATGAGAGCCACGATGGTGCAAATCAGGGCTGGAATATCTGCCTCACGGGGCTCTTGGGGTACTGAGTGCAACAGGACACGTAGTACATATGTACATATAGGAACTTAGAGGAGGGACATGGTACACGTTAGTGGTCCCGATCGTCACCACATAAACCAAACCACCTAAGAATTGTCATATGGGACCAGTCTGCTGGTCTCTCCAGGCCTTTGTTGGAACTCCAACAGGGACCTCTCACCCACGGTGCGGAAGAACTCTGGGTAAGTTCTTTCTGCTCCATTTCAGTGTCCCAATCATAAAACAAGGACATGGGGTGCCTGGCTCAAAGGGTAGTAATGAGTACTCAGTGAGCTAATACACCTGACACATAGCAAGTGTTCCTTACTCGTTTGTTTTTTTTTTTTAAGATTTTATTTATTTCTTTAAGAAAGAGAGAGCGAGCAACAGAGCAGGTGAGCGGGAGAGGGGCAGAGGGAGAGAAAGTCTCGGGCAGACTCCCCGCTGAGCACAGAGCCCTGTGTGAGGCTCGATCCCATGACCCCAAGTCATGACCTGAGCCAAAACTAAGAGTCATACGCTCCACTGACTGAGCCACCCAGGTACCCCGACTTGTTCCTTCTTACTATGGGGGTCCCTGAGGGCTTACCAGCACCCACCTCCGACTGCCGCACAGTAATGGAGACAGATTCTCCTGCGCTGGGTCCTGGGTTCTCTGCAGCCGGCAGAACACGTTTTGCATCCTCTGAGCTTCAGGTTAGGATGATAACTAAGAAGAGAAAACAAAATCAGTCCATCACAAATGCTCACGTGCACACACACACACACACACACACTTTTTAAAAAGCGTGGCCTGAAGCCGCTCCCAGTGAGCAAATGAGACGCGAACTTTCTCTTTCCCTGGGCATGCTTGAGGAAACAGGGATGCCTAACCTATTTCCAGCGTGGACACTTCCTGAGACGCGTCTGCAGCCCACAGACAGGCAGCTTGGGCCCTGCACCCCCAAATCCTCGCTGTGGGTCTCTCCCAAAGTGTGAGCCAGCAAAATTGGTTTCACGCTTTTATGCTCAGTTTCTTCATTTAACTCACTCAGAGCAACAGATCTGGCTTGTGGCTCATCAGCCACTCGGTGGTTAGGAGGGGTTCGCCCGACGACTCAGGATCAGGAATGCTCAGACCTTCTGAGTCTGGGGCGGGCGGGCGGTGGCGGAAGGGGGAAGAGGCCATCATGCTTTTCTCCCCTCCAAACACATCAGCATGCATTTTGAGGACACCCAAATGAAGCAGTGACTTGTTTTCTAAATGCAGTAAATGAGAGTCTGCTTATCTGGGTCCCAATTGTGTGTTGGGCACGGCGCTAAGCACAGAATGCAGCAGCTAGCCAGAGAGAAGACCCGTGCCCTCGGGAAGCTGACACAACATACACGCGAACACATTAAAGAGAACATGTAAGATTCTAGTTAGTGAGGGGAAAGGATGCTCTGATACTGTGTGTGTGGGGGGGGGTGGGGAGGTGCTTCACCATATCAGGCAGTCAGAAAAGGCCCCTCGGACAAGGTGGGCTCTGGGCTCAGTCTGGAAGGCTAAGAGGGAGCTCCCCACAGAAAGAGTGCTGTGGGCGGGGCTTGTGGAATGGCAGTTGCACTCCAGGCCAAGGGATCAGCAAGTCCCCAAGTCCCAAGGGCATGAAGACTGTAAAGGGCTTAATTTATTTGAAGTACAGAAAGGAGTTACTAATCACGTTACTGATGCATGCTAGAAAGGAGAGCCTCTTAAGTATCCCAGTAAGAGTGATTGCTCTCTTACGCCGACCCGTTATGTTGTTCGGCGCTTACAGGCATGACTTCAGTTAATCCTCACCATTCTATGAGGTGGATAGGATGACTGTCTCCATTCCACAGGGAAGGTACCTGAGGGCACAGAGAGGTTAATGCACTTGCTCAAGAGCACATCACTAGAAAGTGTCAGAGGCTGGTTTCAAACCCAGGGCTATCTATCTCCAGAATCCCATGCTCTAAACAATAACCCAAACGAAGGAGCCAGCCCTCCTGGAAGATGCTTCCAGAACCTTCTCTGTGCCTCATAACACTACAGCATCTGAGATTTCACTTTATATTTTTAAAAAATGAATTCGTTGTTGGTGATGCTTTTATATATCCTTAATTTTACACCCTGTTTCATTCTGCTTCTTACATCCATAGAAAGATGAAGAGTTCTTAGTTGTTGTTTTTCCTCAATCTGCTTTGTTCATTTGTCTCTCTAAACATAAGCAACAGAAGACTCTTTCCTACTTACTTCTGGTAGCCAGTGACAGCCTCTAAGAGTCTCTTGAAGGAAGACTTGGTCGTTGTTGGTATATTTCACACTGACAGTGATGGTGGACTGGGATTTGAGTCCATTCTCTACAACCTTCCACAGTTCATCCACTCCATCCCAGGAGGAAGTCCCAGAGTGACCTCCAAACATCCCAATATGTTTCCAGCCCAGATACCAGAGCCTTCTCTAGAACACATCACCAATTCTGTGCCTGGGTGACATGAGTGTCACACAGGTGTCATATAAGAAGTTGTCCTCCAGTTTTGCAGTTTAACAAAGGGATATTCCACTCTGAGCCCAGCAAGCAAATAACCTTGAAAGGAACCAAAAGGATGTCTTTCCATAATTCAGTTTATGCTATACTCAAACCCCATCATAAGGTATCTGTATAATCTTTGGCTTCCGTAAGTCTATGGGTCATACTGGACCCTCTCTTTTGGAATACTGATGATAGTGTCTTGGATCCATCTTGAGGATGCAATACCTCAAAGGACAAGAATAACCACAAGAAGCATTTATTGACTGATTTGTTCCTTATTCACTTCTCAATACTTTTCATCAGGAGCCTATTATTTACAACCAACTTTGGAGACCTTGCTCTTAAAGGGGCTTATGATCAATTATTAGAGGAACTAAGACATAAACAAATAGTATCAGAGTTGAATATACCTTTCAATATTTATAGGATATAGACTTATAGGGGTTAAGAAGTTCCTTCTGATTGAGGAATTAGGGTTATGAAGGGTGAGGGTGGAGAAGTGAACAAAGATTCCAGGGCATTTGAACTTGACTTTGAAGAATGGGCAAGCTCTGGACAGCTGGACATGTATCAAAAGAAAAATCTCAGAAGAGACCAAGATCCAAGTTCAAACGTGAACTTCATTGGACACCAGCAACTAATGACAGTTCTGCAGTATTTTTAAGAGTAAAGGCTAAGATGCTCCTTCCTAGTCTGCCTTTGTATCCACACCTCTCCGAGTGCAAGATACCAAGGACTTCCACAAACCTAATTCCATTTACTAAAAAGATACAAGTCATTTGATTGTCTTCTTTGCTTGTCCCAGCTTGTTGCAATCTGTCATACTTCACTCTTTCCCATTTACCGTTAACATCACTGAATAATTTACTACACACACGAAAGGGAAACCTACACAAACAAATGATGTTTTTCTGCTTGAAACAGAACATTCATTTTTCTACTTAATTTTCCTGAGCCGTGTGGCTGACAACATTCAAGGGAATGGTATGAGCCTATACACAACAGCACCATGTCCGAACAATCGACAAGTTTGTTAGTGAACCTCTGCCTAACAAGTATTGATTTGAAAGGCTTTCTTTCAAGAGAATGTTAACTATTCTAATTACATGGTCTAATTACATATCAAAGAAATGGTACTCAAACCCTACAGTTATTATCTATAATAATGTCATCCCTGCCAAGAGATTATTCAAGTCTATCCCATCACCTTTAAAATCATCCTTTCTAATGACAACAGCCAAAGTTTTTAGAAGGCTATCCTCTACCTCTGTTGCTACTGGGCATGCTGGTCCAAACAGGGCAGAAATCTGTTGTCTCTGGACCTGATTGGTGAGAATAGCAACAGACTCCTTCATGCTGTAAGTTGAGTTGGTGTAAGTGAGTTTCCAGCTGAAGTTTCCGAGGTCCACTGTCTCTGAGTTGATCTTGTCCATGGCAGTCTAGAGGCTGCGCCCAGCCTTTGCACACTGAATGAATGGGAGATGTTCCAGGGGTCCTGGAAGCCCACAGTGAGGTTGGCAGCCTCAAGCCACGTCACCAGCATACTGGTGAAGAGTGTCAGAACTAGTGTTGGGTAGGCAGCGTGACCTTCAATCCCCAAACAGAGCCCAGACCTGAATGAAGCTTCAGCTCCTCTCCTGGGATCCATGGATGGCATCTAACACCTGTATCACTGCCGAAGTCAGGTGCTCAGCCTCCTGACCGCTCATGCTGGAGCTTAAATGGTAGTGCAGAGTTCCCTGAGAACCACAGTTTGCTTTCTGTTCAATGCCATTGGTTAATCACAACCTTCCCTTTTCAGAGTCTGTCCTAACACATCTAGAAGCTGCAATCTTGAAGAAAGAGGCTGGGGCAGGGAGTCAGCAAAACCCTGGTAATGCATTCAAGTGATACCACTGACAAACTTCATGGTCCTGGGAAGGTCACAGCCCCGCCCCCCCCCCCCCCCTCCTAACACCCAAATCTCTCCTCACTAGTAAGGGAAAAATCAAGAGAACCACTCAAATGTAAGCAGATGGCCTGGGCTGGAATTCTAACTCCACTACAAATTGTGTGACCTGCGACATGTTACTTCCCCTCTCTATGCCTTCATTTCCTGATCCCTAAAATGGGGGTAAAACTGTAAAGGGATCTTCACCTAAGTGACATTGCGAGGATTGAAAGCAATCCAGTGCCTGACCCAGTGGCTGGGCAAAGAACTATTTCATACACATTAGACAGTCGTGGTGGTAACGATGAGGATAGTGATGACTGATGATGTTGATATCATCACAAGGATGATGATTACCACCTGCTGAATCCATCTTACAGGAAATGCTCCTAGATTGAGCGAGCTGAAGGCTGGAAGGGGGTTTACCAACAGCCACTACAGTCCATACCCCACCAGTCCTAGGGCCCCAGGGAAAGATTACTGATGGATCAACACTCACCCTCCATCTACACAGCTCAGCCCCAAGCTGGAAAAAGTTCTCTGTTGATTAATTACATATGAAGTATTACATATGTAATTTTTTACATATGAACTATTATTTCACATGGAGTAATATAGGATAGGAGGCCCCTTGGAAAGCCATCGCTATCCCCAGTGAGATGGCCCAGCCACCAGCTGGGCAATTGCTCATCAGTAGAATATGTTCAGGTTCCTCCAACCATGGGCTTTCTTCCATATCCCACTGGCAGGGAAGGAGCTGGCATCTCCTAGTCGCCTCAGTATTAATAGACTTGCTACCTAAGGACCACCTACATCAGTGTCTCCTGATGATCAGATGGATAGGTTCAAGGGCCCCACTGTAGACCCTCTGAACCAGATGTCTTGGGTTGACCCTGGGAATCTGCATTTAACAGGCCCTCATGTATCCCTGTGTACACTAAGGCTTAAGAAACTTTGAGACAGTCTAAAGTGAGAGGAGGGAAAGGATAGCCAATGACTATCAATCCTCTGGTTATGTTCCTTCAGTAGCAAGCTCCCCTCCCTGCCATGGGATTACTGAGTCTTAGGTCTTGCCTACCTCATAGGGCTGTTTCCAAACCTGTGGATTAGAGGGGTTGGCTTTTTTCCAAACCAAACTCCTCAAAACTGGTTCTTCACCAAGCTACAGATTCTCTTTCTCCTCTGCTAGGACAGCTCAGTGTCAAACTGGCAAATCCTCTGAGTCTAGACTCCCATGCTCTAACCATAGTTAGAGTTCCAGGGACCTTTTTGACTCAGATGGTTACCAGATATATGTGGCCCTGGGTAAGTCAGTTACATCTATGCCCTAATTTCCTCAATTTCAAAATGACATGACAACACCCGTCTCAGAAGGATGTTGTAAAGATATTGTGAGATTATGTAATTCCTTAGCAAGCTGCTTCCCATTTAGCAGGAACTCAATAAAGGAGCATCCTTGATGGGTATGTCATTGAACCGGTCATA
This sequence comes from Mellivora capensis, assembly GCA_004024625.1. Taxonomy (NCBI): domain Eukaryota; kingdom Metazoa; phylum Chordata; class Mammalia; order Carnivora; family Mustelidae; genus Mellivora; species Mellivora capensis. The sequence continues at coordinate 54,732 of PISX010008376.1, read as the reverse complement.
ATGCCAAAGCAAGGATTCTAGAAACAATGTCTTATTACATGCTCTGCATCTCCTCCCCCCCCCCCACCATTTACAAACTTCTTAAAACTTACACCCTACTCTAGATAATTTTAGATTCTTTACATTTACAGATAGTCTTTCTCTGAGAAACTCTGAGGCCAAGGTGACTGTGTGGGTCTCTCCTTGTATCCTCAGATCCAGCACACTAGTGGGCCTTTAAACATGAAAATTCATATTAATCATAATCAGTATGAGTACTTTTTGTATTCTTATTTTTTTTAAGATTTTATTTACGTATTTGAGAGACAGAGCACGAGTGGGGGAAGGGGCAGAGGGAGAAGGAGAGGTAGAAACAGACTCCCTACTGAGCAGGGAGCCCAATGAGGGTTACAACCTCAGGACCATGAGACCATGACCTAAGCTGAGGGCAGACACTTACCAACTGAGCCACCCGGGAGCCCCAGTACTTTCTGTATCCGTAACGTGCTTACACATTGATATGGTCAAAACCAGAAGAAGATACCAGTGAGATTCAGTGTTGATGAGAGTTTGCTTAACCAACAGACATACACTGCTGATAGGAATGTTAATTGATAGCAGTTTTTCCATATGCATCCAAGTCTTAGAATATATGCATTTTTGACTGAGAAACTCCAGTTTAGGATATTTGACCTGAATAAAGAAGATCATGTGATAAAATTTAACTACAGTCAAAAATCAGACACAACCTGTTTACCTGAAATGAACACAACACTCTATGGTAACTATTAGAATTAAAATCTTAATTAAAAAAATTAAACACAAACTTTCTGTCGAACAGTAGGGGCCCGGATAAATCACCTGGCATGAATCCATATGATTGAGGACGACGCAGTCATTCAAAATGATATTTTAAATGTACATTTATTGACCTGGAAAAACAGTCACCATGTTTCAAGTAAGGAAGCGCACTATAAAAACGACATGTGCGGTCTCTGGGTGGCGCAGTCCGCTGAGTATCTGACTCGATTTTTGGCTCAGGCATGATCTCAGGGTCATGAGATCGAGCCCCGTGTTGGGCTCGGCACTAAGCACAGAGTTAAGATTCTCTCACCCTCTGTGCCCCTCCCCACTCTCTCTCTGTCTCTCTCTCAAATAAATACATAGATTTTTTTTTTAAGAGACATGTACAGTATTCCACTTTTATTTCTTAAAAAGGCAACTGGCTGCATAGCAAAGATCACCTACACCAAGCCACTCCAAGTTGTTCTCTCTGAAGGACAGAAATCACATTGGGTGGTTTCTTCTCCTTACTTAATTTTCATGTGCTTTGTCTTAATGTCCGCAATGAAGAAGTGAAAGTTTTAAAGAATAGCACACCCTACAGACTTGCATTTGTGGAGTAAAAGTACAGGCTTTCACTCATGCTGTCTGAATTCTCAGATCAGGAGAACCTCACAGCGGCCTGGGTCCTCACACCGCTTGGGCCCCTGGCTCCCCTCTGTGGGCTCTAATTATCCCCCACTGAGCTCGGTCCCTCCCGTTCTCCATCGCCTTCAGAAGGGGAGAGCGCCAGCGATGCAGTGGTCCAGGCCACGCGATCATCGCCGGGAAAACAGTTGCCATGGTTACAGGCCCACCTACTTCGTGTGAAGTGCTTGATTGGCTGGAATGGAAAGGCCTTAGGTTAAAAGCAGCTTGGGCTGGGGGTGAGGGAGTTTCTGAAGGGGCTGTGGTCGCTGAGAGGGGTCACACTGTTCTGCACTCTGCTTCCCCAGTCCTCCCTTCTAGGAGCCGGAGTGGTTGATGGGGGGTGGGGAGGCCACGTGGCTACACGCCCAGCAGAGGTACAGAGTTTGGTTTCTTCTGTCAGGGGGCAGTGCTCAGACTCCCAGCAACTTTCGCCCATCTCTGCTTTCTGAAGAGATTACTACAGAGGGAGGGTTCTTTCTGCCTGATTTTTGGTTTCTTTTTTTTTTTTTTTAAGATTTTATTTATTTATCTGACACAGAGAAAGAGAGAGAGAGAGATCACAAGTAGGCAGAGAGGCAGGCAGAGAGGAGGAAGCAGGCTCCCTGCTGAGCAGAGAGCCCGACGTGGGGCTCGATCCCAGGACCCTGAGATCATGACCTGAGCCGAAGGCAGAGACTTAATCCACTGAGCCACTCCAGCGCCCCTGATTTTTGGTTTCTTCAATCCTGGCCAGCCTGTGCCATAAACCAGACAAGCCAGCTGCTCAACACCCACGATCAGATAGGATGAGCTGATCCGGGGTGGAAGAGTTTTAGTGAGATCTCTGGCTTTTCTCTAGATGCCTTCCCTCTCCTCCTGCTTCCCCCACCCCAGCTGCCTCCCTTCAGCTTGTTAATCTGTGCCTTAATCATGTTTAGAGAAAAAGTAAAGATTTGGAATGTGTGAATTTGAAGTGGTCCAGAAGCAGAAAAAGGTGTGGAAGTACAAGATGAGCCCGTAATCCCCCTGACGAAAGACAGAGGGAGAGGCAACCCTCCCCCTGCCCTCACACGCTCTCTCACATCTCCTCGGGTGTTTTGGGAAAAGACGTCAACCTGAGGTTTTGCCAAGTAAATAAGACTGGATTTGAGCCTCTGTTTTCTTATTGACAGAGTGGGAAAATGCCAGGGGCAGAGCCCCTTGACCTTTCCAGTTCCTTGTTCTAAAACCGTAGGGTTCTAGTAGATTCATAATTAACCAAGTATTCCATGCTTGGAGATGGTAGCATGTTTCTTTCAGGTCTGCTTACAGATTTGCCAAGAGAGCGTTCCTGAAAATCTAGCACACCTCGTACTAACCCTCCCGAGTATGAGCAAGTAAAAGTCAGCTAGTACCTGTCCAGGTGTCCACTGCGAGCTTCCTGCCATGCTCTCCACTCTTGCAGATAGTGGTGATAATGTCGATGAATACAAAGCCACTAGATAGTAAATATTTGAAGAGTCACAGGACAGTGAAGTAAAGGTTGAACTTGTGTAAAGCGGGGAGACTGTGTTTCTTAGAGCTGAAACAAAACAAGTTCCTTGGATCCAAAAGCCACTCCTTTAGGTGGTCATGCGGACAATAGTCCTAGAAGCCAAGGAGGGGGCATTGGCCTTGGCTTTCTGATGATGACACGCTGCTCGTTTCTGAAAATGTTTACTCGAGGGGCCAACAATCCCCTTTCACGGCGACATGACCTTTTATGTTCTTCAGCACCTGATATCTATCCTGGGAGGCTAAAGACTCCTCCCCTGGCCTTGAGGTGTTGTTCTTTCTCACACCTGTTTCCACCAGGAATGAGTCGTTGCCCCCTGAACGGGGCCTCTCACCATTTAGGGATCCTTATCCATACTTTCAAGTTTTCTTCTGGCTCTGAGTATAACCTAAAGTCTAGCAGGTTGGTTGAGCCTGACCCCATATTTCTGATCTGAATATTTATTTTGTGGTCTTTGACCCTGTCTCCCAGATCACTACTCCCAACCCCCTACGAAGCCTTAGCAAGAAGAACAAAAACATCCAGAAAGTGAAGGGGAGGAGAGGCAGCTGTCTGCTCACTAATCAAAGATACTAGATGATTAACAGTGAGGTTTACTTCCCAAGCCACTTTCAAGAATGTTCTAAGTTTTCTTTTAAGATTTTATTTATTATTTGACAGAGGGAGAAAGATCACAAGTAGGCAGAGAGGCAGCCAGAGAGAGGGAGAAGCAGGCTCCCTGCTGAGCAGAGAGCCTGGCACGGGGCTTGATCACAGGACGCTGAGATCATGACCTGAGCCGAAGGCAGAGGCTCAACCCACTGAGCCATCCAGGCACCCAAGAATGTTCTGCGTTTTCCAAGAACACCCTTATGGCCACAGTGTCTCAAACACTGAGCAAACAAAGTGTTCTTGGCGTCTTTCTCTGGCGAGGGTGCACTTTGAACCCACAAGTATGATCTGCTTCTCCATCGGATCAGGGGCCTGTGTGGCGCTAGGCTTGTCGTCTGAGCAGCTCCTCTCCGGGCGTGTAGCTCTCGAAAGCCAGGCAGGATGTCCCTTCTGCCTCCTCCACCCTCTTCAGCTTCTTGTCAGGAGAGACCAGAACCCCTCCCACTTCCTGGTATTTCCGCTCCACTCCTCGTGTGAAAAGTTCCCAAATAACTCTCTAGCCAGGCACTCAGGACTATGCTCTCGTGCTGCGAGCCCGGGGGGCGGCCAAGACTGCAGAGCAGAGGACCATGTCCTTAAAGGCTCGGTGAGGGAGGAGGTGTTGGCCTGCCGCCCACCCCGAGGAATTGACACCCCCCATTGCGTCGATTCCTGCGCAGTGAGGACTGCGGTTCCTGACTCGCTGTCCTGGAGGAGGTCGTGCAGCAAGATGGCTGGGACCACCGGCCTGGAAGGAGATTTAAGCTGACTTGGACACGCCAGGGAGTGTCTAAGCCACAGGTTTCCTTATTTCTAAATACCCTGATGAGCTCACGTGAGGATTAGATGGAGGAACAGAGGCACGCAGGACATACAGGGTGGTGCCTGGCGTGGAACCAGCCAGGGAACGACAGCAGGTTTGTAATACAGAACTGTTGCCTCAGTCAAGGTCATGACCTCTGTCGAATGGAGGCTACAGAAATGAGAGGTCCAGGTAAAAGACTTTGCTGTCTTCAGGTTCCTCCAGAGCTGCTGTGACATGTTCGTGGCTGCCACTGGGTGACACCACTTGTGTTTCTATTCTAAAGGCATTAAGGCCGAGGACCTTTGGTCTTAATCGGTGTTGCCCAAGAAAGATACAATGCAAGTCAAACATGTAACTTAAAAATTCTCAGCCGACTCAGTTATAAGAGGAAAAGTAGGAAGGAGAATTACTTATCTAGCGTATCCTGGATTTTATCACCTCACCATGTAATCAGTATGTTCAAAAAAACAGAGGTGTGATGCTGTTTTCTTCATGCTAAGTCACCAGACTTTGGTGTGTGTTTTGTACACATCTAAATGTGGACTTGCCCCCTTCCAGTGCTCAGGAGCCATACATGGCTCCTGGTGAGAGAGGTGGGCAGTGCAGATCTTAAGCTTCTCTCTGAACTCCCTTTCTAACCTGCTGGGAAATAGTGATGATCTTTATGAGGTTGTTGAGGGCTCTGAGAATTTAGAGCCGACACCTCTCTTCAGGGATCTGTCCACTTTCCATCTGATTCTTAAATGCTCTCGGAAACCACTTGCTGACAAAGAGGCAAGTTGCCTGTGTCGCTGTGTTCCAACCTTGCTGACATCATGAATCTGAGAGCAGGAGTATTTCTCTGACCCACCCCTGCCCGGGGTGAGGCTGATCACAAGCTGTGACCCAGCCACAGTGAGGGCTGAGGGTCAGTACGTCGTGGCCCATCCGTGTGCTGTGGCTTACCAGTCAGAAAGCTCTGATCTAAGTCTACCAGGCAATTGCTGTGTGTGTTGGGGGGGGGGGCGCGAGAAAGGTGGCACATCTGGGGAGAAGGAAAACTTGGTATTGCAAATCTGTACAAACACTTTTCTCGTCCACTAAGTGCTCGTACTTGAGTAACACTTCCTTCCCACAAAGAATGACCAAGTGGCCTCAAGAGCCTGGATGCCCAAACTGTTGCTGTCCACGACCCAAACTAAGGAAAAGTGAGCTGCTCTAGCCCGGAGCTGGGGGCCAGCTTCCTGCACGTGTGTTGTGAAGTCCCGTGGGGCAGGATGGACAGCGGGGCCCAGCACGGAGCCGTGGGCACTCTCGGCACAGCAGACCACTGAGCAGACCCCCCTGAGGGTCACACAGCTGGATCTAGGGTGCGGTTCACACCCCTTCTAGGTGAGTGAAGTGAGGCTCCGTGTGGGAAATGATCTCAGCGGCAGGAAGGATATCCAGGCAGATAGAAAGCCCTTCTGAGGAGGGAAAGTAGCTGTCATTCCACCCTTGGCATCAGATGCTTATGGCTGGCATTGTGTCCTGCTTCCTCTAAGACAACAATTCTTCATTTTCTTTGAGAGGCCAGTGAAAGATCCCAAGATAAATGTATATATACATGAATATATACATGTATATATGTATATGCTGGCAGGGGGTTCATAGAATGGATTGTACTCCCAGATACACACGTAAGCACTGGGCTCAAAGGTCCTTCAACTCAAAATCTGACTCTGAGACTCTGCCAGTTAAGCCCCATGGCTTGGGCAAGTTAATTGGCCTCTCTTAGATTTTCTTCTGCAGAATAATAACTTCTGTGTGGTGAGATTAAATGAGATATTGCAGACGAAGCTCTCAGAACAGCGCCGTCATGTGGGAAATGCTCAATAATGTTCCTGACCCCCTTGAAGGCCTTCAGAAAGGAGCTGCCATGGGAACCGTAGCTCGCTACCTGGAAAGGTGTACTTTGAGTGCCATAGCCTTTTGAAACGTCAGATAACCAAGGGAAGGGTGGGTATGGAATCCTGATAATTGGAATGGCCGATTAAGGCACGCTTGTTAAGAGTTTAAGGAACTTTGCCCCTTCCTTTTCACATCTCAGTAGAAGGGTAAACTTCAAAGTCAGCTCTGCCATGTGGGAAGCTAAAGGTCAGTCCCCTGCAGACTTATTTGTGTCCACGTGCCATCACAATGTCTGTCCTGCCATCTAGCCCTTCTAGAGTGGGGTGTCTCACCTCCATTCTCTCCGAGCCACCATTAATATGTTAACCTGAGTAGACTCCGCCTGTAGGCCTAGGGCTCTGCTCTTTCTCCTTCGGTCACATTGCCTTACTTCTAAAGACTTGCATTAGCAGTCAAAACAGGCTAAAATCCTTCCTAAGGAAGTGTTCCCCATACCACGAATCATAACCATCTGGCAGGTTTACTGGGAGGGCCAAAAGACGCTCTTGTCTAGGGCCCCAACAGATACCCAAGGTTTAGGTGCTGAAGGTGCTCTCCCCACTTATAAATCACAGGTTTGTTAGATAATAGTGGAAAGGTTTTCTAAACTGGGAGAAGCTATATAAACGCACTGTGGGGCTACCCCCCAAACAGTCCATTATGGCATTCCAATAGTGGCGCTCGCAAAAGGCCAAGGGGTGGCTTGGTACAGCGTTGCTCCTAATGGGATTCCTAGACCAGCAGCGCGTCTGTCACTTGGAATTGTTAGAAATGCAGCTTCTCAGGCCCTCACCCAGGCCTAGGGAATCCTAAGCTCTGGCACCAGCCCATAAGACTGTATCGTAATAAGGTCTCCAGGGACCCGTGCTGTTCGCTAAAGTCTGCAAACCCCTGGTTTGGAACATCTTCCTCTAGCAGGTCTGACATTAGTAGGTTGCTAATGAACACAGCTTGGCAGGGGTCCAGCCAGATGAGTCCAACTCATGTCCCCGGTTCTCATGGAACTGTATGTCCTTTGGTTACTACTCACAAAGCCCTCTTTCTTTAGGTGCTGAGGCCGGACTAGGGCTGTGTGCCATGAAATGACTTTAAAGGGTTAACGCACCTCAGACCTGGAAGAGAATCTGACCGACTAACAACTACTGTGGCAGCCCCTCCTTCACACAGGAGTCTGCAAGACTATTGACTTCTGACTTTGATGTCACTGGTTGACAGACTGAACACAGTTAGAAGAAACCCAGTGCCGCATGGCCACCTACTTCTGCCAGCCCAGGATCCAGAAAGCGGTCAAGTGTCTGAAGTCTGCTGGTGGTTAAATGAACACGGGTCAATGAAGCAGAATCCTAGCTGGGCGAAGGCACTGCGGTGACTCTCTGGGGTCAGGATCAGGTGACGCTTTCACAACGAACTCGTTGTATAATTCTGGGTGATTTCCTCCGCACGAAGGGACTTGGTGCCTTCACCTATAACACAGAAACTCAACACAGTCTGTGAGTCTCTTTCTTTTCCTTTCTGTTGAGTAGTGGTGCCCTGCAGTCTTAAAGATTTTAGAATCAGAAATGGTGACTAGTGGCCTCAGCATGCAAAGAGTGAGGGGCACCTGGATGGTTCAGTTGGTTAAGCGTCTGACTCTCGGTTTCGGCTCAGGTCATGATCTCGGGGTCATGAGCTGGAACCCTGCGTTCGGATCTGCGCTCAGCATGGAATCAGATTGAGATTCTTTCTCCCTTCCTCGGCTCCTCCTCCCACTCACGTTCTCTCTCTAAAATAAATAAATAAAACCTTTAAAAAAAAATGGAAAGAGAGAGCAGAGGTTGAACCGTGATATAATAGCAATGTGCTTCTTCAAGGGCCTTGCTAAACTGTGGGAGGTGAACTCTCCCCGAGATTCTGCATTCTAAATACAGCCCAGGTAGGCTTGTTCCTCAGTCTAGATGTTGGAATGATTCACCTTATTTTGTTGTCCTGGAAATGTTCTAATTATGCCACTGGCCTCTTCTATAAGAAGTCTGGTCTTGAAATGCAGATCTCTGCTTATCCGATTCTTTTTTTTTTTTTTTAAGATTTTTTAATTTATTTATTTGTCAGAGAGAGAGAGAGCGAGCAAGCACAGGCAGACAGAGTGGCAGGCAGAGGCAGAGGGAGAAGCAGGCTCCCCGACAAGCGAGGAGCCCAATGGGGGACTCGATCCCAGGATGCTGGGATCATGACCTGAGCTGAAGGCAGCCGCTTAACCAACTGAGCCACCCAGGCATCCCTGCTTATCCGATTCTTAAAGTTATAGTTTGAGCCAATCAAAGTGCCTTCCCATGTTCTTCTCAACCTCAACTCATGGGCTTTATAAAGGGTTTGCTTGTTAAACATAAGCTTTCATCGGAGCAGAGGGCTTTTTTCTTCTTCTTCCTCCTCAGCCCTTGCATAACGATCTGGGTTTTAACCTTTTACCAAATTCTATGCTTGTTGCTGTTGGAGGTTACTCCAATGTGTTTGAACAGGTAACTTCTACCTTTGAACCTCTATTGCAATAGGTTCAAAGGTTCCAGGGAATCTTGTGGGTCACTCTTGGGACGGGACACATTGGCTTCAGATGTGGCCTTGTTGCAGGAGCTGTGGAAGCGGCAAAGGTGTCTGAATGAACCAGTGCAGCCAGCCGTGAGGGGGCATTTCCTGGACGCAGCAAGTGAGCGTATTCTTGCAAGGTAAACTGTAGTAACGCTCCCTAATCTAAAGCTTATACATTTATTGGACACTTAAGGACAGGGGATGGGAAGGTGAGATGCAGGTCTCTTCTCGGTCTAAGGGCTCTTTTCCAACATGAGATTATACTTGGTTAAGTAGTCACCTCAGCTGACCTGCATGGAGGCAAAGGAGAAACCAATTGGAAAGGGGTTGGAGACAGCAAGGCTATATGAAAGCTGGCAGGGGGTAGGTCTGGGAGAGAAAGTTGTTAATTTCACTAAATGGAAACTAACACAGACTTAAAAGCCTTAACTAAGGGTTAGAGACAGAACCAAGCTGCCTGTCTCCATCTTTCATTCAAAACTTTCTTTGTCAGGATGGTTGCAAAGGCTATCCACCAGCTGCTGATGGCAGCAAATCCCGTTTGGAAGGGACTAAGGGAAGGGAACCCTTAGTGGACACTGTCTTGGGTGCTGGAGTCTGTACTAGGTGTGTGACTGTGTGAGCTGCATTTCCTCATCCACCTGCCGCCTTCTGTGAGGCAGGTGGTATTGTCCTCGTATCACAGGTGAATAAAGGGCTTTGGGGCTGTTCAACAGCATGCTCTGGGCTACCTACCTAGGAGATGGTGTGTCTGGGATTAGAGTCCCGATCAGTCTGTCCTTCTAGGCTGCTGCCGCCTAATGCAGAATTCTCGTGTGTTTCCAAAATCTTCCATTATTTCCTGAAATCTTGGGAGTGTCACTTATGTGCACCTAGGATAGAATAGGAATGCAACTCCAGCTGGACTTTGTAAACGACTGAGGCATTTCTGAACTTGGGAATCCAATCCTGAAGGAAGACAGGAAAAAAACGGAAAAGCACCTCTCACTCCAAGCTCTTCATTTAGCTGGTAAAAGAAGCCAGCACTCAGGGTGTTAGAATAGCTGAAACTTGACACCTATTCTGCTCTCTGCTGGAAGGAGCTGCTTCTTAAAGGAATGAGCTCCCCAAACTATCCAAAGCCAAGGTCCCTCCAGCTGTGAGATGACTCAGGAGATAGATTGGCAGGGTGGCTAACCACCTCTTCCCATACTTGGTCTCTCTTCCATGTCTAAAGTGGGCTCTTGAGAGGCCAAGGGATCAGCTGCCATCTCTGAGATTGCAACATAGCTCACCCTGGCTTTTTTTTTTTCTAGTTTCGAGTTGTTTAGGACCTCCTACCTGTAGAGAGAATGAGTCCTAACCTAGCTCTGCTAAAGGGCCAGGACCATGCTGAACTTAACATAAGCCTTTTTGAAGTGACTAAGGCTGGAGAAAGTGTTGCTTCATTCTGGGGTGTTGGTTGTGGGGGTCAGGTGGGAGCAAGAGAACTCATGATTTCTGCCTCCAAATTTAAGAAGCTCTTGTGCCCTTCTGTGGTCCCAGCCTTAGGCGAGTCCAGCGAGACTCCTGCAGGTCCTGATCTCCTGTAGACCAATCTTCAGGACCCTTCCAGGGGGTCTACACATTCAGAACAATTTTCATAATAACACTAAGAAGCGATTTGCCTTTTCCTGTTACCGGCTCACGCGGGTACAGTGGGTTTTCCAGAAGCTGCAAGATGCAGAATCAATCAGACAAGGCGTGGTGTACATGCTTGTTGCCTTCCTTTCAGAAGGTCCCAGTTTTTAATTTGGGGAGGTGAGGAAGCCAGCGGACTAGATTTGTGGTTTGAATTTTGAGGCATGAGAGGGAGGAGCTGATGGGTCAGAAGAAAAGAACACAGCCTCTGGTCTGTGTCCCCGTGGTTCCTGACTTGCTTGTTTTGTTGACTTGATTGGAAGTGCCTGGGGACTGAGGCAGGTGGGGGTGGAGGCGCAGGGGTTGGAGGAGGGTGACACGTGCCAGGTGCCCCAGCATCGGGAGGGATGCGAGGGCTGAGCTCTCTGCCCTGGGAGCCGAGGGGGGAGCCGTGTCCCCTTCCTGGCACAGGCCGTCTGCTTGGGGCCCCTCCAGTCCGTGCAGTTTGTTTGCTTGCTCTGTCTTGGTTTCAGGGTAGTCAGACCCCGGAGCAAAAGGTGATTGTGGGCTGCCGGCAGGCTCTTGTTTCAGCCCTAGGGCTAGGGGTTAAGGCTTTGAAAAGGAGCCAGGGCAGCTTGGGCAGCTGTTCTCCTCCTGGCCAGAACAGCTTCCACTTTCAGTTGTGAGAGAAAAACCAGGAAGTGAGGTCTCTGAGCACGTTAGAAAGCCCGGCCATGGCCTGACTCGGGACAGCTCAGGCAGGGCACCGTGGGGGACACTCGGAGCCGTGGCCACCTGCCTGCCGGGATGCTCTGAGGCCAGCCGGTCCCTGGAGGAACCGGGGCTGAGGGAAGAGGGCCAGGGATTCTGTGCCAGGAAGAACCCAGAGCCAGGAAACCCCATTCGGAGGAAGCTCTGAGAAATGCACCCCCCTCACAGGGTAAGGCGAACGTCCTGGGGGGGTATTTAGCAAGGGGTCTGGTGAGCATGGAGCAGAGGCTGAAGGAGCGCCCTCACCCCCAGCTTTAGCCCATCTAGAGCCTGCCGGGTTCCTGGCACGTGTCAGCGCTCTCTCTCTTTCTCTCTCTCTGAGGGACACCTTTAAACCTTCCTTACCAGGAGGCACGAAGGGAAGGAGGAATGTGGGGGTGGGGGGGTGGATTGGATTTTCTTTCCTTCTCCTGTCTCTCTTGGGGGAGGAGGACTACATGAGAGACCTCTTCCATTTTCATTGTGAACGTTGACTCCTTCTATGGAGAGAGGTAATGAATGGGGGTGGATGGTTTCTGGATGAACTTAGCTCTGTTTCATGGGTAGAGCCACAAGTTGAATCTCAGGTGGACTTCAAGGACCCTCAAAGAGTGAGCTGTGGACCAAGGAGCTCCCTGGTTGGGGCTTATGACCTTGTGTGGGTATTAATTTGCCGGGTGGTTTGAAAAGGAAGATTGAATCTGTAGCTCTAACATGTGGTGACTGGTATTTCCCATCAGCAGCAGAGTCTTAAAAACAGTAACATTTCATTTTTAAAAAGATTGATTTAGTAAAAAAAAAAAAAATGTAATGGAATAATTGGTTTCACTGGACCCCTCCCTCTCTATTCCAGCATGACAGTAATTCTGTCGGGGTCCCCTCCGATTGATGAGTAGCTGAGATGAATACAGAATAGTCTTGGAAGAAGCAGGGTACAAATTCTTGTAGGCATCACTTGTGTGCTTGGCACAATGAAGAGAACAAAAAAGAAAGGCCACAAATACTTATAAAACAGGCAGAGTAAAGAGTTAAATAGATGATATGTAATAAGGTGCAAGGTAGGGGTTCTAGCAAAATGCAAGATAGGTGTACCCCCAGGTAAACACAGTCCAACTTAATTTAAACACACACGCATATTCTCTCTCTCTCTCTCTCTCTCTCTCTCTCTCCAGTCCAAACAAAATGTTTCAGCCAGGTATTTTTCTAGGTCCTGACCTAAAGTAGTCTTCTCTCCCATATTCTATATTCGAACTCTTTGAGGGCAAAAGCACTGACTAGAACATCAGAGTACCATCGAATGCTTAAGTGCTAAACACACAGTGCAGGCCGCAGATTCTACAGGGAGGCTTGGGGTCCGAGAAGGAAAGAAAAGATAGAAAATGGAGCCATGGTCAGCACCAGCTCCTAAGAGCTGCTCTTAACATTTCCTTAAGACAAGCTTATGCCGTGGATGGTTTCACCATGTTACAGCTGAGGAGGCTCAGAGAAGTGAAGGACCTTTCCAAGGTCAAACAGAAATCCAAGGTGTAGTCCGTGTGGTACTGGAAACCAGGCTGCATCCACTCCTGCGTGGAGTTAGTCTTTCTTCAGATTTCCTGGAAAATCACATTTGTACAAAGATTTTCCTATGTGGGGACCTGGGAAGATACTGAGTTCACCTATGTATTAGTACTTTCAGGTGGGGACAGTTTTCTAGAGCTGCAAATATGACCACTTCCATTCATTCACTATTTTCTGTGGGGCAGTGCTAGGACTTTTTGGGGGGGGGGGGTGGAGTTTATCTTTGAGTTTTCTAAACAGTCCTGCAAAATAGGTTTGTTGTTTCACAGATGGGGAAACTGAGGCTTAGCCCTAAAGAAACTGGACACACTCTGAAAAGGTTGAAACTGGAATTTGAACTCTGGCTCCTGTGGTGACGGAGGCAAATTTGTCTCCATTCCAGATGAGTCTAGAGGTGCCTGGGTAGCTCAGTCGCCTGAGGGCCCCGCTCTCGTTTCAACTCATGATTCAGGTCATGATTTCAAGGTTGTGGGATGGAGCCCTGCGTCCAGTCTGCTTGTGCTCGCGCGCGCTCTCTCTCTCTCTCTCTCACACACACACACACACAAATAAATAAATAAATCTTAAAGAAAAGGAAAGAAAAAAATTCCAGGTGAGTCTAGTTTAGTGCCTTGACCAAAGAACTAGAAACTGGGAGAAACCTCTCTTTTAAGAACCCTCCCACTTCAAATCCTTAGAGAAAGCAAGCAGACGGGTGGTGCTGGGGTCGGGCAAGGAATGCCGAGTGAGTGCTTAATGGGAACCGGCTTTCCTTTGGGGGTGACAGAAGTGTTTGGGGACTAGACAGAAGTGGTGGTTGCACAACAGTGTGAATGTACTAAATGCCACTGAATTGTTCACTTTAAATGATGTTATATGAATTGCGCCTGTGGCGGCAAAATCGTCCTACCTCTAGGCAGGTGATCTAGGGCCAGGATCCGGCAGCCAGTGAGAAACCAGGAATGAGGATTGTGCTCCTGCTGGTCTCCTATTGTTGGCCAGCAGGTGCACTGACCCTCACTGGGTGTGCAACCCGAGGTGATTCCCAGGCACGATGACCTGTCCCCAGCAGCCCCGAGTCTGCCAGCATTGTTCTTGTCACACTCTGCTGTAAATGCATCCAGGGCTTTCTCTCCCCTAGGCGAGCAGGCATCTGAGTCAAAAGAAGACTCTCTCACTCACTCTTCCCCTGGGAACCTAGGGCCTGACATATCTTAGGCTCTTAATCCATGTCTTTTGAATAAATACATGAGTTTTGGAGTTTGGAAGGTCAAGCAGTCCAATATGGCTGCGGCCAGGTCATGGTTTCGTCCCTCTTCGGGGGAGCTAGTAGCCGATCGCTGGGTCTCTTTGAGTCAGTCTGCCCTATGAGCTTCGAGTTTGTGAGTCCCTGCAGGACAGGATACAGGGGTGGGCTAGGGTTGGAGGAGAGAGCTGGGTCAGAATTCAGGGCTACGCGGTACCCTCTCCAACAAGAAATCCTCTGTTTAAATAGAAATGAGAAGTTAAGACCTTTGCTTGTAAGTTGGAGGGCAGTTATAGAATGAAGTTCATGATCATCACTTCTCCTTCAGGGAGCCTCAGGATAGAACATCTGATACTTGACAAGGAGTCGGACACGGGAAAGTGGGAGGGGTAAGGGAGCCAGTCTTCCCGAGGACGTCCCGGGTACCCGGCAGTGCACTCGAGGGGAGAGTGTACAGCATCCCTTTTAAGTAGGACCTGTCTCTTCTTGTGTGCAGTTGAGGGATACGGGCGCTCAGTGACATTATGTAACTATCCCCTGGGCCACATGAGTGGTGGAACATTGTTCCAGTGCCTGAGCAGGCAATGGCCTTGAAAGTTGGCTGCTGGAAATGACACCATTGGCAATAAAGCTTATTGTTTGCACTTTGACTCCTGACCACTGGCAGACCAGGTAGCAGGAGGGCTGACTCTGCAGGAGCCTGAGCAGGAAGGCTTCTCTCACAACATTGCACATCACTGCTTTTATCCTGCATCGGTGACGGGGGCCTAGCACTTTGTCCACACTATCTCTTTACAAGCTCTCTTATCAAGTCCAGCGGACTTCTGGGACTGATTCTCCTGACCCCACTTGTCCCATCATCCACTCAGTCAGCAACAAGCTTGGGAAGCCTTTGGGGGTGCTTCCTGAGGCAAGGTTTTCCTCAGAGTAGGGCTGCTGGGCCCCATGGTAGATCCAGGGGGACTGTGTCGATTTGAGATCGGGTGGGATTTGTCACTGCTGGCCACTGGGCTATGAGTGGCTCAGCTGTCCATGCTATCCTCACGGACTGAGTGAAGAGGCTTTCGGTATTTGATGTAATGAGGGTTTTTTCTTAAATACCACTCAGCTCGACTGCAAGGCCTGGCACCATAAGCCTTGCTGGTGTTTGTGAGCTGAAATGACTTCCATCAAAGAGTGGCTCCACCAGACCTGGGTACTATCTCCCCCAGCCTTCTTGGAGGCTTTTCCTCCCCCACACCCTTTCAACCAGAGATGGATTCTCTACCCCCATCAGAAACAGCCCTTCACTGTTTCCCTTTCCCAAACATGGGACAAGTTAGTGCCTCGAGCCATACTCTACCTCTCCCCCCACATCTGGTGGTCCCCCCCCCCACTTAAATGTATCTGGCCTAATGTGGTAACTTGTCTCTCCATTTAAAAAAAAAAAAAGGATGGAGAGTTGCAGGCAACAGTTAAGAAAGGTGTTTGGTGACAGAGACTCTGGTTAGAATCAGAGTTGAGGACTTAACAGCCATTGGCTTAATTGGTGGGGTCATCCTCCTTAACTGACCTTGAAAATGAGACTATTGGAAATAAAGCCAGGATCAAAACCCACACATCCTTGAGAGTCTAGTGTTCCATACAGCCCCCTTCATCTACTCCAGTTGACACTAGGCTCTCCCTCCTTCAGATTTATTAGCTAGCCCCACTCGCTGAATGCTTCTGGAATTGTTCTCAGTGTTCAACAGACCCATAAGTCCCCAGCGAACAAGAGGTATATCTTCTAAGTGTTTGTCCCTCTGTACATGGCAGAATGCTGGGCACACAGTTGGTCTAAGACCTTTGTTTGTCTTATTAAAATATGTAAATTTATAAATAAGATACAGAGAGTCAATATATCTCTTGTCACACATACTTCTCCAGTCCACCAGATGCTCCCAAGTCTGGGGTATATGACATGGTGCATTTGTTTACTAGCTGGGAAATTGGCTTTAGTTCTTAGTAGACTATGAAGTCTGAGTGTGCTTTCCCCATGCTGAACACACCACCTGGTACGTAATATAGGCTAATGCTTGCAGAATCGGTGGCCCTTGAGCTCATTCAGGTCGAGCTGTATAGCGTTGCCCATGCCAGGGCACGAAGCTTCTGGCTGTGGTATTGCTGAGGAGGGGTCAGCCACCTATGCCCCCAACCCGTGGATAGGAGCACATCATGTCACTATGAGACTGAATTCCGCAACCTATTTCCTTCAACAGATACCTCTCCCCACTTCCCTTCTCTGAGCTTGTGCTACTGGTGAACGAACAGGGAAAGTGACTCACTGGCACCCAGTGGATTTCCTTTTACCTCAGGCACCATGTTGGGTGCAATAGAATTTGAAGGCTAAGGCAGCCTCTGTCTGGGAACCCCCATGGCCAAGGTGTCCACGGAGTCACAGGAAGCTTCCCAAACCCAAGGATAGAACTGATCCTGCTCTGATTCGTACAACCCTCCTGAGCTCTGGTTCCTGGAGCTTTCCCCGTGGGATTCAACAGCAAAGATCTTATTGATGCGTATGCGCCAAAGACCTTATGGTTTATGGTATGCTTGCCTGTGGGCCAGGAATCCTGTTTCAAGCCTAGCTTTTTCCTGTCTCCCTGCCAGCTGCCTTATAAATTGGAGTTGTTGGGTATAGCCTAGCAGTTGGGCTAAGGAGAGCAAGATGTGTGATCTTGAGAATGCTTTCTTGTTTTATTCAAGCACTCATGGAATCTTTCCATGGTATGGAAATGACTGCTCAGTTACCCTCTGGGTTTTAAGAGCTCTCCTTCGGTAATGCCATCTCCCTGCCCTGTCTTGCATGATCCTGTGGAGATAAGGGGGTCCTTTCTCATCTGCCTGGGGACATTGCCTAGTGTGTATACCTCAGAGCGGCCTGGGTGCCAGGCCCCAGATGGACAGAGATGATGCTGTGCCCAGTAGCTTGGCACTGCTTTGCTGGAGAAGGCTAATACAGGCAGTGGCCTGCCTGAGCACCTAGGGTGCCCTTTTATGGCAGCCTCTCTTCTTGGCTCCATGCAGTAAGTGTTGGAAGATGCCCTTTGGGGCTCCATTTGCCCCGGTGACCCAACATTTACCTTTGCTCTAGCTCTTTAACTGAAAAAGAAATGAATGAAAACCTACTGCCAGAGCTGCTGTCCAAACCAGCTCGCTCTGTGGCTGAAAGCATTGCACACAATGTGAGCACTCGAAAAGGCCACGTGTGTTGAGTGTGGCTTTGGTGGTGGGAAGGCTGCACTTGCAGAAATGGGGCTGAGGCTGTGTTCTCGGGTGCATTCACACGAAATGCCGCCAACCAAGGTGGCGAAACTTTCTAAGTCAGCTGCCTCGGTCAGAGGTGGGGTGATTTGGAGTTGTTGGTTTTTATGTTCATTTTTTTTAAAGCATGCATATTTCAGATTAAACCATGTATACTCTTAAGTTATCTTCTCAATGAGACCTACTTGAAACCTTACCCCCCTACTATCCACAATCCTCTTTCCTAATTCTATTTTTTTAAACTTCCATATACTATATAAGCTCATAATTGTTCAGACTTGTTATCAAACTCGCCAATAAAATACAAACCCTCAAGGGGAGGGTTTTCACTGGGAGAGCCCCAGCACCTGGAATGATGTCAATATACAGTCAAGCCCTTAAATATCTTTGGGTGAATGATTGAATACTCGAAACTTTCTGGAGAATCCATTAATGATTTCTCCTCTTCCATTTGTCTTTTCCTATGAGGAATATACTTCCAGAAACACAAAAACATACACATTTGTCCAAGTGGTTTTTTGGTTTTCTTTCTATTTGGTGATTTATCACAGAGCTCTTTCCACATCAGTACACACTGATAAGAATAAAGCAGATATGCTTTATTCTTATTGCCTGCCAAGAGTGCCACTGTGTAGACATGCTAGAATTTATGTGGCTAGTCTAGCAAGGGAGGCTTTCCTGGTCTCTGGCATTATAAGCAATCCTATAGAGGTAATGACGATGAACATAAGACCAAATATCTGGACCTATACACCAGGCAGCTCCTCTAAGTACTTTACAGGCACGTTAACTCATTTAATCCTGAGGATGACATTATCATTGTTAGTCTGCAAACAAGAAACCACATAGAGGTCATCGAACCCAGGTCACAAAGAAGCTGATCACACAGGGTATCTGACTCAGAGTCCCACCCTGAACCAGTACCTTACACAGCCATTTGTGATGTATTTTAGCGAATACTAAAATATTCACTGATGTTTTTTGTTTGTTTGTTTGTATTTTGTTTTTTAAGATGTATTTATTTATTTATTTATTTGACAGAGAGAGCACAAGTAGACAGGGCAGCAGGCAAAGGGAGAGAGAGACGCAGGCTCTCTCCACTGAGCAGGGAGCCCGATGCGGGGCTCGATCCCAGGACCCTGGGATCATGACCTAAGGTGAAGGCAGCTGCTTAACTGACTGAGCCACCCAGGCGCCCCTGAACTGATGTTTTTCTACAGGATAAGTTACTTAAAGGTCATTAGGCCAAAGAGCACACATTTTAAATTGTGGTAGAAGGCAATAGGCGCATCTCTAAGGGGCTGCACCAAATCTACGTTTCCCTGATTAAGAGTGCATTTTACACGATTTCCTCATTGCCAATCTCATGGGTGGGGAAAAGACCTTTCCTTTAAATTTGCAACTGTTAAAACTACTCGCAAAGATGAGTGAGTGGGACTTTGACACAGGCTGAAATCCTGCTGTGGGGCTCTAAGGTCTACCTCCATATGCCAGAGGCAGCCCTTGAAAGGCACTCAAGAAAGAAATGGGGGAGTGGTGTAGCTTCCCTCTGCCTCCTCTTGTCCTTCCGGTCACCACCAAGAGCATCTCCGACCACAATCTGTTTTTGCTGTGAATGTTCTAGTCACAACCTTTGCTTTTTTTTTATTGTGTTGTGTTTTGGTTTTCATTGACTTCGGAGTTTTCCTTATTGAGGAAATGAGCTCTTTAGACAGGCAAAGTATTTGATACTTGCCCCAGTTTATCTTTGTCTCTGGTATTTTTCCTGCAGGGCAAATATTTTTTTTTAATTTTATGGCTCAAACTTGCCAGTGTTTCCATTTTTCACTCCTAGGTTTTGTGCCTGTCTTGAATCTTCCTCACATCAGGATTATAAAAAAATTTCCCCAAATACTCTTAGGGTTGTCATTGTTTTATATTTTAAGTCTTTGATCCATCCCGAACTTATTTTTATTGTAGGAATAAGACAGTAGTAATCCGCTTTATGTCTTCTCTCTGAATGGCTAGCCAGTTGTCTTGATACTCTTATTTAAGTGAAAAAAAACTCTGTCCTTATTTGAAATGCAATTTAGGGGGCGCCTGGGTGGCTCAGTGGGTTAAAGCCTCTGCCTTTGGCTCAGGTCATGATCCCAGGGTCCTGGAATCAAGCCCGCATCAGGCTCTCTGCTCAGCAGGGAGTCTGCTTCCTCCTCTCTCTCTGCCTGCCTCTCTGCCTGCCTCTCTGCCTACTTGTGATTTCTGTCTGTCAAATAAATAAAATCTTAAAAAAAAAAAAAAAAGAAATGCAATTTAGTATATGATAATATATCCACTGGGAGTTTCAGGTTTATTTTGTTACATAGTTTTGTCTATTCATGACCAATAGAAAATCTCTCTAGCTCTATAGAAGCAAATTTGGTAATGTTTAACTCTGTCCCCCATCCCCAATTCCTATTATTTTTCAAAAATTTTCTGACTCTTTATAATGAGCTTTGTTTTTCTGGGTGAACCTTAGAATTAACTTTTTAATTCCCAAATCATTCCCTTTGGTCTTTATTAAAGTTGCATTAAATGTTTGGGTACATTTAGGAATATGGGGTCCCCTTGACTATTTGGAGCATGATTTGCAATTTTCAAAACTTACTATGTCCCTCAGATCTGAACTTTTTAAAACGAGTCTACACATTTATTAATATGCCTCTGTGAATGACATTTTCCCCATTATTTTTGAATTAGTTATTTGCATGAAATCAAGGAAAGCTATTGACTTTCTGGCTACTGATTTGTTAAGTGGTCACCTTACTGGATTATTTCATGGCTTCTAATTGCCTCTTCTTTCCTTAGAGGGTTTTTAGGATTTCCCTCTCAGCTGTTTTTTTTAAAATTGGAAGTATGACAACATATTTTATTTTGGATAGAACTGAATGCTGACCCTTTTGAACTTTGCATCATTTTATTTTATTTATTTTTTATTAACACATAATGTATTCTTTGCTTCAAGGGTAAAAGTCTGTGAATCATCAGTCTTACATAATTTACAGCGCTCACCATAGCCCATACTCTCCCCAATGTCCATCACCCAGGCACCCTATCCCTCCCCCTTGAACCCCCACCAACCCTTAGTTTATTTCCTGAGATTAAGAGTCTCTTATGGTTTGTCTCCCTCCCTGGTCCCATCTTGTTTCATTTTTTCCCTCCCTTCCTCCCACCCATGCCCTGCCTCTCAAATTCCTTATATCAGAAAGATCATATGAT
Organism: Mellivora capensis; assembly: GCA_004024625.1. Lineage (NCBI taxonomy): Eukaryota > Metazoa > Chordata > Mammalia > Carnivora > Mustelidae > Mellivora > Mellivora capensis. The sequence continues at coordinate 34,215 of PISX010008376.1, read as the reverse complement.
AATTGTCTTTCTCTGATTGACTTATTTCACTCAGCATAATACCCTCTAGTTCCAATCACGTCACTGCAAATAGCAAGATTTTGGTTTTTGATGGCTGCATAGTATTCCATTGTGTATATATACCACACCTTCCTTATCCATTCATCTGTTGATGAACATCTAGGTACTTTCCATAGTTTGGCTACTGTAGACATTGCTGCTATAAACATTTGGGTGCACGTGCCCCTTCAGATCACTACATTTGTATCTTTAGGGTAAATACCAGTAGTGCAATTGCTGGGTCATAGGGTAGCTCTATTTTCAACTTTTTAAGGAACTTCCATACTGTTTTCCAGAGTGGCTACATCATTTTAAATGGCACGAGGAGTCAAGACTTGCCTTTTTTTAGGAGTCAATGTTTTTCCATATCCAGGTTTTCTCTGTTAAAGAGATCATCATTTCAAATTATGTTATCTTTTATTTCTTAATAGAAGAAAACTACATTTGATGCCGAAGAGTAAACTGGTGCAAGAAAAAGTGAAAAGCCCTTAGTCCCAGGGTCTGAGGAAATTGGATGAAGGGTCTTACAATGGAATGTCTATCTGTTTCATGTTTGTTGCATTCATTAAGGAAAAGGCTATTTTCATAAGGCTGCCAGTTTGTAATGTTCTTTTGATCTTTTGCCATTACTTTGGAATTTGTCTAGAAATATTGATGATGTGGTTAAGAGCTGAGATGGAGGCTTCCTAAGTTGAGGGCGGCAGGAATTTAGGGGGCTGGGTTGGTGACTTAAGACCCAATGAAGAAGGCCAGACTTTCATATACAGCCTTCTAAATCACACACAGGCCCCTTTGGAGTAATTATGAGTTGTGAAGCCTTGGAACCTAGTCTCTAAGAGAAAGCAAGTCATTCGGTACAGTAGAGTGTGTTAGCCAGCTGAGTATAAGAACCTGGGGATTCTGGTCTCTCTTTTAATGAGCTCTCTATCATCACAGACTGAGCCCATACATGCAAGGGAACAGAGAAACCAATTAAATCCAAATTAGGATAACTAGAAGGTAGATTTTTCCCCCAAAAAAGCTCATAATTGAAATTTGTATCTCATTTTTGCACAGAAAATAATGAATTCTTCAGGCCTAAAAATGAAGATAATTTGCCTTATTGTTCTTTGAATTCCAGAAGCCTAGGGTAACCATAATTATTTATTTCTAGGCTGGATTTCCTGCTCACTGTTGTAGATGGCTTCATTTGATAAGATTCGTCCTGTATTTTCTTTCAAGCTCAGAGGATTATACTCCTCCTGAGTAGTCCTTGATACGTGTTAGAAATACATCCTTTTCACCCTCTTCCTTCCCTAACCCAGTGCTGTGGTAAATATTGATTTGGGAGTGCCCATCTCAAGATTGGCCAGAGTGACTTTGGATGAGTTAAGGTTTGGGAGCTTAGGAATAGGAGCTTTACTAAGGGAATGACTAAGGGATTAACAGAGAGAGTATTTAAGACAGACAATTCTGAACCAGAAAACTGGTAATTTTTTTTCAACAACTGCTGACTGAAAGCAAACTATGTGCCAGGCATGGTGTAGGCATTGGAGACACAGGTGAACAAAACAAAATCCCTGTTCTGATTAGAACATCGGTTCAGTAGAGGCAACATGGTGTATAAGGGAGCTGGTGTATTTCAGATAGCGAACAGTGTCATGAAGAAGAGAAAACAAGACTCTGTGATAGTGATTGGAGTGGGAAGGACCATCTCAAATAGGGTGATCAGAGAGAGTCTCTGAAGAAGTGACATTTCAGTTGAGGCCCAACCTGTAACACACAACCATTTCAGATCTGGGGAACAGAGTTTCAGACAAAGGGAAGAGCAAACACCGAGGCTCTAAGGGAATTGACTTATGGTTAGAGAGCTGAATACATGTAGGAGAAATAAAATCTTTCCAAAGAAAGGGACTCCAAGACAAGCATTGTTTGCAGGCTAAAGAGATAGCCTGAAAGCTTCAGAGCAATAAACATAGTTGACCAAAAACTAGAGTAGTAGAAGGGTTCATGTACGGACTTCATTCAAAGAAAATGAGACTTAATGAAGAAATGGTGGCCCAAATCCTCAGAGGAGCAGAACTCAGAGCTGAATATGGAGTGATCCAATCCTAGACACTGAGACTGGTCCTGGGAGCTGGCAAGCAGGGGTTAAGGCAGAAGGTATCCTTCAGCTAGCAACACATAATTAAATGTGTTGGGAGCTAGGAGATGACTGACTGCATCCTTCCAGGGGAAGGACTTGGACAAAGGGACATCCTGGTGTATGGGGCTATGGCATGTCTCTATCATCATATTAAAAAGCAGAGGAGGTTTTCCACCTGGGGCCATCATAATGTGCAGTGTGGCCTGCACAACCATCCTTAGATGACCTGGAACAGGAGCTCCCACGTACAGTGTAACACAGCTTTACTACCATTGCACTTTCCTCTACCCCATTCTTTCCCAAATAACAACATTGTGGGAGGAAGAAATGTTACCACATCAACTGTTTGCTGGAGGCTCTGTGAAATGCCCAAACCAGAACTGTAGCTGAGGTTCATAAGACACGTGACAAAAAAGACGGTGGCTTTTCTTCTCATTTACTTGAGTGCAACCAGAAGTGTTAATAGAGTCTAGAGTTTAGAATGCTAACCAGAGCTTCCTAATCCAATAGTGGTGGAGCCCAAAGGTTGTACCATATCTTGGACCCTCAGCTTCTCCCAACTGAACAGTGGGAGAGTGACATGATGCATGGTTGCAAATCCTTTCTGACACTTGCATCGGAAGGTTCAAAATATATGTATGTGTTAAAAAGGCCATCAAGATAGTAAAAAGATCACTATAGAATGGGAGAAAATATTTGCAGATTATGTATCTGATAAGGGACTAATATCCAGAATATATAAAGAGCTCTTACAACTCAACAACAAAAAGACAAACCTCCCAATTTAAACATGAACAAAGGGCTCTAACAGACCTTTCTTCACAGAAGAAGTACAAATGATCAACAAGCCCATGAAAAGATGCTTGACATCATTAGTCATTAGGGAAATACAAATCAAAACCACAGTGAGGTGCCATTTCATACCTGCTAGGATAGCTATTGCCGCCAAATCCCAGAAAATAGCAGGTTTTGGTGTGGGGTACAGAGAAACCAGAATCCTCTGTGTTGTTCTTGGGAATGTAAAAAGGTACAACCGCTGTGGAAGACAGTTTGGTGGTTCTTCAAAAGGTTAAATGTAAAATTACCATGTGACCCAATAATTCCACGCCTACATATTTACCTTAAAGAACTGAAAATAGGTATTCAGAACAAAATCTGCACACCAATGTTTATTGCACTGGTCACCATAGCCAAAAGGGGAAAACACCCCCAATATCTATCAGCTGATGAACAAATCAGTAAAATGTCTTTCCACACAGTAGAATGTTTACTCAGCCCTAAGAAATGAAGCACTGACATGTGCTATAACATGGGTACACCTTGAAAATGTTATGCTTAGTGAGAAAAGTCAGGCACAGAAAGTCACATACTGCATGATTTCATGTATATGAAATATTAAGAATTTGTCAGAAATTATTCAAGTAGAAACAAAGCTAATGGTTGTCAGGGGTTGCAGGGAGGAGGGAGTAAGTATTTAATGGGCACTTGGTTTCCTTTTGGGGATGAAACTGTTTGGGACCTAACTAGAGGCAATGGTTGTACAACATCATGAATGTACTAAATGCTACAGAATTGTACATTTTAAAAATGGTTACTTCTACCTTCTGTGGATTTCACCTCAATTTTTAAAAAATGTGGGGAAACAGAAAGGAACCATCTGAAATTCTGTACATGATCCTATTTGAATCGGCTACTTAATTTGCCATTGTAAACAGAGTAAGCTATTCTAGTTGTCAAGTAGACACATCCTTCAGTGTCTTCTGCTAATAAAATCCCTTGCCAGTGTAAGCAAGGTATTTCGTTCTCCTGAAACTGCCCACCTGACATTTGTAAGTATCTCCCTTGTCTGTTACAGAGTAGACCGACTCGTCACTCTTGTGAGCGGTATATTGCAACAGGTCTAAACGGGAGGGCGCAAGAACTGACAGACCATGGTCCAGAGTAAGCCAGATGTCTTTCTGTTTGTCTCATACCAGACTTACTCACTGAGCCAATAGTTAAAACTGAGATTTCACAAAAATTCAGTGTTGCAGATTTTCCAGGGAGAAAAAACCCTGACGATCTGGTGATCCTGGGCTCCCATTACAGAGCAGTAACAATCAGACAATAGCAGGTGCTGCCTTTAGACTGGTCATGGGTTCTCGCCCCCTCTTCCCCTCCCTTCCTGCTCCCTGCTGGGCTCCTCAACCCCTCTCCTCCTTACCACCCCCTCAAACACCAGTTTCACCTTGAGACCCTCTTTTGAAGACATTGTTTGCAAAGTCTCTCTTTTTTTAAAGATTTTATTTATTTATTTATTTATTTATTTATTTATTTATTATTTATTTATTTGAGAGAGCTCACAAGTAGGCAGAGAGGCAGGCAGAGAGAGAGAGGGGGAAGCAGGCTCCCTGCTGAGCAGAAAGCCCCATGTGTGGTTCGATCCCAAGACCCTGGGAACATGACCTGAGCTGAAGGCAGAGGCTTTAACCCACTGAGCCACCCAGGTGTCCGCAAAGTCCCTTATTAAAATGTAAATTGCCATCTGCAAGAAGACAGCAAAAGTCCTTAGTGTGACAATTTGTTCCCACAGACCAGAAGGAGAGTGAAGGTAAGAATCTCTTAATTTGAAGGTGTGATTAGGACAGAGGAGAGTCTTCCAGATCAGAAGATACTGCCACGGGGCGCCTGGGTGACTCAGTGGGTTAAAGCCTCTGCCTTCGGCTCAGGTCATGATCTCAGGGTCCTGGGATCGAGCCCCGCATCGGGCTCTCTGCTCAGCGGGGAGCCTGCTTCCTCCTCTCTATCTGCCTGCCTCTCTGCCTACTTGTGATTTCTATCTGTCAAATAAATAAATAATCTTTAAAAAAAAAAAAAAGAAGAAGATACTGCCAGGCTGGGGGAAAGGGCTGGGTGTGTAGGGTGGGCAGCACCAAGCAAGTTTCTCCTCCTTTGAGCGCCTGCTACCCACTCTCAATTTCACAATTTCCCCTGGGGCCGCCCTGTTCCCCACCTGGCAAACAACGAAGTCCTGCATGTCTGGCTCTTGAACACATTCTGTGTCCTGGACATGCCACTTCACCATACTAATCCAGGTGAGGCTGGATTCCAAAATTCCCAACTCAGAATCCTGGCAGGTGGTCATAGTAGCTCCTATTGTTAGGTAACCTAGCCCTTATGGGGCCTCACTTTTGTTTTTGTTGTGTCTTCTTTTTCTTCTCCTAAACACAATGTGGAAGAAACCCAGGAGTGGGGGACAGTCATCCCAGTCTGTGGAAGTTCAGCTTTCCTCCATAAAATGGAAAGGGACGGCTCCAAGTTCAGGTAGCGGAAGAATGCTAAGATGATTGACTGTCCCGTTCCAGTTCCCACACACATTTCCCAGGCCCACCACTAGCCTTTGTTAGGGTAGAGGGAAGTATGTGTCTTCATGGAGAAAGTTTGAGATGCCGGCTAATGGCAGTTGCCCCAAAGTTCTCAGTTTGATTGCTCTGATCAAACTCTTTATCAGGCATGCTTTGCTCTCTTGGTTTTAAGTAGGAACATTTGGCTTCCTCTCTGAGATATTTTTCTGTAGGGCACTGTGGTGAACTTTGAAAAACACAACTTCTGAATTTCCTTTGCTGTTGTCTATAAGGTTCTAGGCGGGTTGAGTCTCCTTGAACTCTGTAGCTAGACTCGTGAGGAAAGAGGAGCTGTGGTTTTTGTAGCTTTCAATGGGAGAAGCAGCAGTGGGAAATGGTGAGTGAACTTGGACAAGTCGCATTACCCCTGGGAGCTTCAATTTTTCTCATCTCTAAAATTTACTTCATGACATTGGTTGGATTTAAATTCCATGATCCATGCAAACAGCCCAGTCTGAAAGCAGTTTGGGGCAAGAGTCGGAAGAGATGGCCTCTGCCAGAGGAAGTTCCTAGGACCTGCCCGGATATTAGTTCATTCTACTTGAGCGTTTGAAGCTGAACTTCGCTGGAAACTACAAGAAAAGCTGGGTTGGAGAAAACCTTTGTGGTGTCAGTTCCTTGAGATCTCTTCGTGGCCTAAACCTTCAATGTTCACTTGCTACCATGGGTCAGGTCCATTCTCCAGCACTCTTTCTGCGAACCTGGCCAATGTTGCCTCCAGTAAAAATGGTTTCTCTGGAGGAGATGATATTGGACAAAGCAAGCTGATAGGATGTTGCTCACTGAGACTCTCCCAATGCTTCAAAAAAGAAAGCGATGAGCAAGGCATATCAGGGCAGCAGGAAATGTCCTTAATGCAGAATGCTTGATTTTTAAACTCTGTTGAGTCACCTCTATAGATGTTCCCTTTTCTGCTGTATACTAGAGAAATCCAGGTGGAACAGTCCTTCCTGATGCTCGGTTGGCCTGGGCAGGGGAGGTCTCTAGAGTGCCTAGCTTAGCCTGGATCTGACTACCAGCTTAGCCTGGATCCAGAAGGGCTTCTTCTAGGCCCCATGGGCCAAAAATAAAAGGGCAGTCATTTCTTCTCTCTCTCTCTCTTTTTGAAAGATTTTTTTATTTATTTGACAGAGAAAGAGAGACAGAGAGAGAACACAAGCAAGGTGAGTGGGAGAGGGAGAAGCAGGCTTCCCACTGAGAAAGGAGCCTGACGTAGGACTCGATCCCAGGACTCTGGGATCATGACCTGAGCCAAAGGAAGACACTTGATGACAGAACCACCCACGTGCCCCCAAAGGGCAGTCATTTCATAAAATTGTTGAGCAAATGATTAACTCGTCTCCTTTGATCTTCCCTTTGTCCTTGTGGGAGGACAGTCAAGTCACAGGAGTGGAGAATGCATTCTATGATTTCCAACATTGCTAAAGTAAACAGTAATAGAAATTCTCCTGCTAGAGAAGGCCAGCCCTGTTTTCTTGGAGAGTTAGAAGTCTGTGTATGTGTCTGTGGGGTGGGGGGGGGGCGGTTTATAAACACAGCTATCGAGTAAAAATTTCAGCCATTTCCTCTAACTTTCTTTCCTCTTTTTTTTTTTTTTTAAAGGCTTGAACTTCCTGCTGCTATCCACAAAGATGCTTTTTATCTTTAACTTCTTGTTTTCCCCACTTCCAACCCCGGCACTGGTCTGCATTCTGACCTTCGGAGTCGCCATCTTCCTGTGGCTGGTCAGTAGACCTCAGCCACTCTTGCCTCCTGTGGATTTGAACAACCAGTCAGTGGGAATTGAGGTAACTTGCCAATCTTCTTTTTAGTTTGATCAAGCACAAAGTGTAATTCAAGACATTGAGATAACTTGGGAAGAGGAAGGGATCGAGGTTGAGAAAGTAAGCTGTTTAGGTTAGCAATCACCAGAAGATCTACGAATTTGGACTTCAGTTACTGGCGTACTTTACTTTGTGATAAAAATGAAACCACAGGTAGGTTTTATGAAGCCAATAATCAAGATCAGGGTTGGTAAACTATAGCCCATGGGCAAAATCCACCTTTTTATGAGCAACTAGCCAGCTAAGAATGGTTTTCACATTTTTATAAAGATATGTTAAAAAAATAAAAAAGAAAAGCAGTTCATGTGTGTTCCACAGAGCCTGAGGTTTTTCCTGTCTAGCCCTTTACAGAGAAATTTTGCTGACCTATGATCTAGATGATAGAGCCAGTGCTTTGGGGGTAGGAGAACGTTTTCATTGAAATACCCAATATCTGAGAAGGATAAAGAAGTTATTTCCTTGAGTTAAATTCTGGCTTTGAGTTAATATCCAGTCTTAAAACTGGTGGAAGTTAATAAGAGGGATTTTCCCCCACAGTTCCATGATTTTCAGGAAATCATATAGTTTCCTACATCTCCAAGCAAAGGGAAAGCTTCCAGAATGCTTTTTCATCATCTTTCATGTTCAGTCCTTTGCAGAGAAGAGAGCATTTCTGTTCCTTTATAAGGCTCGCCTCTTCTGATCTTTTCAGGAACTTCTTTCCTCTACCCAGAAATATTACTCCAAATTGTATCCACTCTCCACCACCAACACTTTTTTGGGAGGTTGTTTTCATGGTTTTTGTTGGCTTCTTCATTTGTGTTGATCCTGCTCCTTCAATACCACCTCCTTTCAATCTTCCCTTTTCCCACTAGAGTTCTTTAAGATTAACCTGTTGATTTCCTTTCCTGAACTCCAGCCCACTAAGATCTGACCTTTACTCTGACCATCTCCCCAAACTCCTCTGGGTCACTCATTACCTAACTTTGAAATTCAGTGATTTCTCCTTCAGCCTTCTTACTTGACTTGAGAATTCTTCTCTTAAAACTCCTTTCATACTATCTTTCAGTGAGGTTTCTTCCCAATTCCAAAATGGTCTTTGTCACTCAGCTTCTTTTCTCCCCTCATCTAGAGTTTCATTCTCACCTTCTCAATTCCCTAAGGCAGGGTTTGGCAAACCTGTGCTGACTAGACAGTGAATTGTTCGGGCTTTGCAGGCCATGTGGGGTCTCCTGCAACTACTCAACTCTGTTGTTGTAACATGAAGACAATATGTTTCATGCTGTTGAAAGCAGCAGACAATGTGTAAATGAATGAGCACACTGTGTTCTGATAAATCTTTATTTGTAAAAGCAGGTGACAAAGGCAGATCTGGCCCTAGATTATAGTCTGCCAATCCCTGTGAACTCCTCCCAGCTGAGAAAAATCCCTCCTCTCTCATGACTTGGAATTGCACCTAAAATGTTACAACACCCAAATCTGAATTTCTAGTTCTGATCTCTCTCCAGTACCAAACTATCTCAGTGGCACTCAAGCTCAACAAGTCTCTTTTTTGGGTATCTTCTCCCTCACACACACACACATACACACACACACCCTTTCCTATTTCCCCTCCTGCTCTATCTCAGTTAAATGCATCTCTTCTCATTGAGTCTGAACCATCTTTCCTTATTCCTTCTTCCTCAGCCCATCTGTGTAAACAAACAGTAAGACACTATCTTCCTTTACTAGACAGGGCACTCCATTGTTGACACCTTGACTTAATGTGACATCTGGAAATCTTCCCTGATGCTCTAGACGAAGTTAGAGCTCTCACTGTGTTGTATTACCCTGTCCTTCTTTAGCCCTTAACTCAGTAGTAACTTACATTTTTGAATGTTTATTTCATTGATGCCTAGTCCTCTCTAGACTAACTTGCGTGAGGGTTAGACCATGTTGTAGCTCGTCTTGCTGCCCCAGGACCCTCATCAGGGCCTGATCCTGTAGTTCCAGCTGATTTGTCTAGGCACATCCGTAGCCACTGCCTCTTCCTCTGATACCCTGCTCTCCACGGGACAGACAGACGCCACCCACCAGACTCTGCAATGTGTCTTTTCGTCTCTGTGTCTCTATTCAGGTTGTTCCTTCATTCTGAATTGTTCTTCTTTCCCTCCCTTCTACCAAACCATAACTTTCTGGGAAATGCTTACTTATCTTCTAAGTCCCTATGAAGTGTTATTTCTTTGCCACCTTTCTACTTAGAACAGGTAGCATGACCAGCTCCCAGAATGTATGCCTTCATTACAGCATGTACACCACAGTATTATAGTTGCATGTCTGTCCTTTTCACCCCACTTCCACTCCAAAGTCTCTCACTCATGAGATGTTGATGGACAAAGATTCGGTCTTAACTCACTTTGTGTCTATAGTATTCGTTGCACTGCGTTGGCACATAGTATGTGCTTGGTAGATGTTTAAACTGGGTGTGATCTTTACAACGTAAAACCATACTATTATCTCTCCTCTCTCCACATGTATATGTGTGTCTGCCTATAGAGGTTGGGGGAGATTGCCAAAAACATAACTGTGACAGTCACTGGGTCTCTATAATGTAGAGATACTACAATTTGGGGATTTAAAAATTGATTGAATAATAAAGAGCTCAATGTTCAGGATTTATGGTCTCTTCAATTCAATCTGTAACGGTTTAAAAAGGGTGGAAGAGAGTCAGACTTGGCCTCAACTTGGTCTTGTGTCCTAGGGTGGGGCACGGAAGGGCGCAAGCCAGAAGAGCAACGAGCCACTATGTTACTACTACTCAGATACTAAGACAATGTATGAAGTTTTCCAAAGAGGACTTGCTGTGTCGGGTAAGCCTGACAGTCTAACCTTGACTGCAAGAAGACGGAGGTGGGGATCTCACCGCTTACACTTCTCTCCTGTCTCACTTCTTAAACCCCAGTGGTAGTATGAAGGCTGATGTACAAAAGGCAGGGGACGTAGCAGAGTATCAGCACAGGTGTTGGAAACAGTGTAGGACGGCTTTGCATTTGAAACCCAGTTCTTCCATTTCCAGGTGTGTGACCTGGTGCAAAATCACTTTGCCCCTCTGGATCTGTCCCTTAACACAAGGAAGACTTCCCTGTCACGTTGGTAAAGATCTGATAATAGTGTGGAGGAAGGTGTTTTGATTAACTCACTGGTACCTTATATTTGTTCAGAAACAGGACTTAATATCAATGCAGTTCCTTGCATTTATAGATGTAGAATCTGAGCCAGAATTAGCACTCAGGGCTCCTGACTTCTCACCTTGTCCTTGACCCTAACGCTGGTCCATACCCATAATCTTTAGGACTGCAGAAAGCAATAGTATTTTTTGGACTTCCTTAGAAAGGCCACCACGTGGACTTTGGCAGGTTCATTTGGAACTTATCAAGGCTCACTACTTATATCTGTATTACTGAACACAACAGGAGGTGCACTAGTTTCCTTGCAAAATCAACCAGCTTATACTTCTCCTTATACCTTCTGTCCAGACATAGGTTTGCCTGTGTGACTTTTTTTAAAAAGATTTTAGTTATTTATTTGAGAATAAGTGAGAGAGAGCATGAGCCAGGGGGAGGGGCAGAGGGAGAGGGAGAAGCAGGCTCTCCGCAGAGCAAGGAACCAGATGTGGGGCTCGATCCCAGGACCCTGGGATCATGACCTGAGCTGAGGGCAGATGCTTAACAAACTGAGTCACCCAGGTGCTTTTGCCTGTGTGACTTCTCCCTTGTTCCCTTCTGCCTTTTCACTGTGACAATACTTACTAGCCAACTCCTGTCAAGTGCCAATGCATCAACCACCACACACATCCCAGCTGCTTAACCTCCCCTAAACCTTAAGGATTAGTTGTATTGCCTCTACTTTAAAAAAATGAGGAAACAGACACTCAGAGGTTTCCATTCCAAAGGTTCCATTCCAAATGGAGGTTCCATTCCAAATGGAGGTTCCATTCCAAATGGAGGCTCCATTCCAAATGGAGGTTCCATTCCAAATGGAGGCTCCATTCCAAATGGAGGTTCCATTCCAAATGGAGGCTCCATTCCAAATGGAGGCTCCATTCCAAATGGAGGCTCCATTCCAAAGGCAACAGAACTAGAAAATGTTGTAGCTGATATTGAAATCTGTCTAACTGGATTGTACTATTTTCAGTCAGCTCTGAAGTGTTTTATAAAAGTAGTTGTTCCTCCAGACAAAGGAAGGTTTATTGCAAAGAAAAGTTCTATATGAAGGCTCCAAGTGGGACCATACTTGGTGTTTCTGACTCTAAATCGGTACTTATTTAGACTTCCATACAAATAAGAAACAATACCCAAACCAACCGTTAGTTTCTTTCCTGTTTGGCAACCTAAGACACTATATGGCGAATATAACAAACTTGCCTCTGGAATTTTCTATTTTTCAAGTTTTCTTCATTGAGTTTTCTTTCTTGTGTTGTTACTATAACTAGAAACAATCCATTTAGCACATGTTATATGGCATATAAGATACTTCGTTTAGAATATCTTTTTAAATACTGAATTAAGGGGCACCTGGGTGGCTCAGTGGGTTAAAGCCTCTGCTTTCGGCTCAGGTCATGGTCCCAGGGTCCTGGGATCGAGCCCCACATCGGGCTCTCTGCTCCACGGAGAGCCTGCTTCCTCCTCTCTCTCCCTGCCTGCCTCTCTTGCCTACTTGTAATCTCTGTCTGTCAAATAAATAAGTAAAATCTTTAAAAAATAATAATAAATAAATAAATAAATAAATGCTGAATTAAACCTTAACAGATAAAGTTAAAATGGCTTCTCCTCTAAGCAGTTATGAGAAATAGAAAAATGATGTCTGGTCCCAAGTAGAGATGAATATATCAGCCTTAACATACACTCTTTCTTTCTTTCTGTCTATCTTTCTTTTCTTTCTTTCAGAGAGGGTGACAGGGGCGGTGGGGCAGAGGGAGAGGGAGACAGAGAATCTCCAGAATTCAGGCTGAGCGTGGAGCCTGATGTAGGGCTTGATCTCAAGACGCTGAGATCATGACCTGAGCCGAAATCAAGAGGCAGATGCTTAACCAACTGAGCAATCCAGGTGCCCCTGCCCTAACCTACACTTCTAACTCCTACCCAATAGATGGTCTATGTTGAGAATCCACTAAAATACAGCTCCCCTAGCACCACCTTGTTGCAGAGGACCAGATTTCCACACAGTAAGACCTAAGAATCTGAATCTCGAACAAAGCTTCTCAGGGGTTCTGCATGCCACAGTTTCAACTCTGCCTAGTTGAGGGCAGCAACTTGGCCAAGAAGTTAACTGGTGGGGTCTTTGTAGATGACCCTACCTTTAGAACAGATGGATGTCTGAGTTGAATATGTGAATCAAAGGCTAGGCTGTTGCCTGGTTGGGACTTTGGCTAAATAGGCTGACGCTGATTGGGCCCAGAGTTTAATGAGACTTCAGTTGGTTGGTGTCTCTGCTAGAACTTTTATCATTAGGGAAGTGACATATGGTTTTCCCACATTTGTTGCCATTTCTTACTGGGTGAGCTTGAAGATACTGCCCCAGCCCTCCATGACGCTTCGTACCCTAGGGATAACAATAGTTGGGTAACATACACAGAGAACTTTCCATGAGTGGTGGATATGGAATATTAAGATGGTAGACTGTCTGAAGCATGTTCTCTGGGATGAAATGGTAGCTGTGAGCACCTCAGGACCAGGATTTGCCTGGCCTCTGGGAAAGCAACAGCGTGAGCCCGGAGGTCTTGAGCTGTCATGCAGCTCTTCTAGCAGAGAAAGTCCTCATGTTTCCTGTGGACAGGCTCCTTGTTCATTCCTTAAATATCTCTTTCATCAGAACGGTTCTGTCTTTCCAGGTTTCTTTCCCTTTCCTTCTATCACTTAGATTGCAGGGTCACTGCTTTGTCTCTGAATTCTTAGTCTGTCTCTGAACGCTTCCTTTTGACAAGATCTGAGTCCCTCTCAGCAATCTGACTAGAACCTCTAGGTAAAATTTCCCTCCTTCTACTTTTCTCTCAGTAACTCTCTCTCCCTCTGGCTTAGATGTCGGGACTTCTCGGTTAGTTAGCATGGCTCTCTCACCCAACAGCACTATGGTCGTAGCTCGCATGGCTGACAGGACTGTTTATTCTAGTAAGAAGAGTTCCCAAACTTGAGCTCTTCAGACGTTTCATTCTTCTACTGTCAAGTGTATGACACAATTGTAAAGATATTGAAGGCAGATGTACGTGTGTACGGACAAGTGTGTACCTGTGTGTGTGCAGGTGTGTATATGTTCCTGTAGTTCCTTATGAGCCTCGGTATCTCAGGAGACATTCTCGTATAAATGGGAAAAGTACATTAACAGATGATTTGAGAGAGTAAATGAAACAAAGGAAAAGGTCCCACTTTAAGAGCTGTTAAACTTAAAGTACTAACTTTTTAAACCTAGCAAACCAGAAGGATATGGAAAAGATACTGTTGGGAGTCTATGACTTGGTGTGTCACTGGTGGGAGAAAAATCCTTTTTTACAACTGCTCTGCTAAGCAATGTGGTTCAGGGGATCAAAAACGTGAGATGTTCTGTCCACCACAACCCCCCGAGACTCCCCCCAACACACACACCAACCACTTGTTTCATTTCAGAGACTCTATTCTACGAAATGTTCTGAATTTGACATTAGCAATTTGGAAATATTTATCAGAGCATTATTTCAGGTATCAGACTTGGAAATGACCCAAACACCCCCCATGAGACAAAGTCACTGCCACAAAGCCCTTCCTCAGTTGGCCATAAAAGTCCACTGAAATCTCTGCAAAGAAATAACGACAGGAATTTTCATATCAAATGGGGAATGGAAGTAGGATCCAAAACATATCTGTGGGTTGAAAATAATCCTGTAAACCTATACAAAGGAACTTTGAAAATCAATATCAGTGTTAATAGTGTTTAGGTGGTGAAAACATTGACAGCTCATATTTTGATTTTTTTCCTATATTTTTATGAGCGTACATTTCTTGTATGATAAGGAAGCTCAATCCAAGATTATCTGATAGAGACAGGCTGTTTATGCTTACTTATGGGCTTTTACTTGTTCACATCATGTGAACATTTTCTCCAAATGCCTGTTACCATGGAGGTCACATATTCCAGCACCAAACCATGCTGAATGTTTCAATACATTTCCTAAATGTTTCATATGTAGTTTGTAAGACTCTCTCTGCCTTTGAGAACTTTGAGTACTTATTGCCTTTGACTTTCCTTGACACATGAGAGAAGCCCATGTCCATACTGGATTTCTCCTCCTTTGTGTCTTATCTCTCCCTAATCCCCTTTTACCTTCTATGATCCAAAGGATTTGCAGGTGGTGCTGATTTTCTTTAAATGTGATGTTTTTAGACAATGGGCCTTGCTTGGGATATAGAAAACCAAACCAGCCCTACAGATGGCTATCCTACAAGCAGGTAAGTCTTGCCCATTGTTTTGGGGTAGACTCTTTTGTTAATGTGGCATTCTAGCTAATTGGCTCTCTTTGGGTCTTGTCCCCTCCCCCCACCCCCCATCTCTCTTGTAGGTGTCCGATCGTGCAGAGTACCTGGGTTCCTGTCTCTTGCATAAAGGACATAAGCCATCACAAGACCAATTTATTGGCATCTTTGCTCAGAATAGGCCAGAGGTAACCATGCTCAAGTTAACTTCAGAAACTAAAGACTTAAAGCCTGGCCCAAAACCAGCACTCTAACACTTGATGATGATTTACCAAAAATTTTTAAAGCTCTCTTATTCTATAAATATTGTCCCCCCAGTAAACAGTTACAATTCAGTGCTCCCCTAATTCCTGTTTGAATGCCTAGGGCTCTAAGTTAGTACCTGGATTTCTCTTATTTCCTAGCCCATGATGATTCACTTTAAGTCCATCTCTTTGTTGTATGAAGAATATAAGGAAGCTATGTGGGGCTGGCAAGTAAGAGCTTGGGGACATTGTAGAAAGGGGGAGGTATTTTATTAGAATTGGAACTTGCATGTCATACTTGAACTTGTCAAACAAGGTACCCAGTGCTATCGAGAGAGGCTGTACCCATCTTTCTGCAGTGGTTGAAACCAGATGGTAGATGTTAAGATGATTGGAATTAAGCTTTAGTTAAGTCTTAGACCAGTATCCTCAGAGAAAGCCTTTTTCTGCTGCAGAATGGTTGGATGTCCTATGCTCCCTAGAGCCGGCTGCTTAACCAAAACCCTGGGAGGGCACTGGCTGCACTTTGAGGTGATTCTACATAATCCACCTTTGTGACACTCTCAATCAGCCTCAATAAGAAGAGATGTCCTTGACTCTTCATTTTGGAACCTAATGCCCAACCAATTGTATTCGACGGCTTGGGCTGCCATAACAAAATACCGCAGACAGGGGGAGCTTAGACAATAGAAATTTCCTTTCTTATGGTCCTGGAGCCTGGAAGTCCAAGATCAAGGTGTCAGCAGGTTTGGTTTCTACCGAGGCCTCTGTTCTCGGTTTGCAGGTGGCCGCCTTCAAAGTGAGTCCTCACACGGTCTTTCCTCTGTCATCCCCGGTGCCTCTTCCTCTTCTTACTAGGACACCAGTCATATGGGATCAAGACCCCACCCTTATGACCTTATTTAGCCTTAATTACCTCTTTAAAGCCCCTATCTCCAAAGGCAGTCCCAATGAGGGTTAGGGTTTCAACATGAATTTAGGGTGGGGAGGACACAATTCCATACATAGCACCTAAACTGGCATTCAAGGCCCATCATTAGCAGATTCTGACCCACCTTTCTAATTCATTTCGTATTGTTCTTCATGTCACTTGATGTATACACAGGGATATTGTGCTATCCTATCTTTGCACATCCACTTCCTTCTTCCCTGAATGCCTGCCCTGCTTCCATCTCCATAACTAAATCTTACCAGTCCTTCAAAACACTGCCCAATTTCCATCACTTTCCCCAAAGCAGTTCCAGATGGCCTTTACTCCAACCCTAAAGTGATTTCTCCCTCCTTAAAACTCCTTAAAACTCCTTAAAACCACATCTTGTGATTTCCCTTGAACAGGCACCTGGGAGGCTTGGTCAACTGAGCATCCAACTCTTGGTTTCAGCTCTGGCCATGATCTCAGGGTCTTGAGATCAAGCCCCACGTCAGACTCCACGCTCAGTCGGAAGTCTGCTTGGAATTCCCTCTCCTTCAGCTACCCCTCCTACCCCCCACCTAAAAAAAATCCCTTAAAACCAGTGGTTTCTGTACCCTTTATTGATGGAACTTACCATACTCTACCTCTGTATTTTGGTCCTCTTGTATTGTAGTTGTCTGTGCTAGCTTACTCTTCTTTAACTTTATTTTATAGCATTAGCAATGGAAGTCTCTAGGGCCCCCAGGTGATTTATCTTAACACAAAGGCATCAAATAAGCATTGATTTGCTGAATGACTGAACTAATACTATTCCTTTTCGAAGTGTTCTCTAGTTCTCACTTGAGCTTTTTTCCATATAGTGGATCATCTCTGAGTTGGCTTGTTACACGTACTCCATGGTAGCTGTCCCCCTGTATGATACCTTGGGAGCAGAAGCCATCATATACATTGTCAACAGGGGTAAGACTTTGCTATTAAATTATAACTTGATTCTATCTTAATGCTGAGTAATTCCTTAATATCTGCTTTTGTTAGCCAACTTGGAATGCTATGGCCAGAATTTGGGGAAGTCTTTCCTGTTCTGTAGTACTGAGGATATAATTTACAGAGAAATTATACAGAGCCCAAGCAGGTGTTGGCTTCTACATAGAAGGTTCAATGAAATGTTCAAGGCGGCAGGGTGTGACAATAGAGTTTAGAGATAAGACTTCTTACGTTGGCCCCACTGGATAAAAGGTCATAGAGTGAGTCACTAACTCATTTAATTGACTAAATCACTATGAAACCACTGATTTCATTTCCTGTCGTTGTAAATCCAAGTCAGTACTGTTAGTCAGAATGTACCAATGGTACATCCATTTGTAGAAAAAATTATCATTGTTAGAGAAATAAGTACAAGTTTGTGGCTCAGTAACAACCCATTCACATATCTAAGATCTAACTTTCTGTCCCAGAACTAGGAGTTTAAGTGACTAGACCCGTTTGGACTGTAGACACAATCACAAGTTTTTTTACTTTTACAGATGAGTATCCAAGAAAATGCTAACACGTAGAATCATAAACTGTTTGCCTGCTAAAATGCCATTTGTCCCTTCTTTTCCCTTCTATTTTCTACTCCCCTCCCCAAAATAAAACACACTGACAGAACCACACCTGAGGGATCCGTGTTTGTTGTCTGTATTTTTAAACAGAAGGAGTTTTGTGACTCTAGAAACCGTAAACTGTCTGGGCAGCATGCATGAAAATTATGTGCTTCTGTTTCCATTAAGCTCATTCACTATTGATGGAATGCTTCAGGTTTTATGCATTATAAATCTGATTTGCAGATGTCATCTCATCTGGGTACCCACTAGCTTTGAAATTTTCAAAAACCTCTTCCTCATTGCAAGGCAATCAGGTACAGGGCAGAGCAAGAAGGTGACCTCCGGCTCTGTTTCTGCTTTCAGCTGATATCACTACAGTGATCTGTGATACGCCCCAAAAGGCATCTATGCTGATAGAGAATGTGGAGAAGGGCCTCACCCCGGGCCTGAAAGTGGTCATCCTCATGGATCCCTTTGAGGATGACCTGAAGCAAAGAGCAGAGAAAAGTGGAATTGAGATCTTATCCCTGTTTGATGCTGAGGTATGTGCCTTAAATGGAACTAATAGCTTGAAGGCTGGTCTGCCACCAGGCACCATAAGGAGGATATGGACACGAGAGCACAGGCTGCTGTCAGCCGGCAGTGGAAGGGGAGGAGTCCATGAGACTCCTGCTGTGATTTCCCTTGAACAATTCAAGGACTGTGTCAGAGGAGAATGGTCTGCGGCCAGTAGGCACAGACTTCTAAGTAGAGAACTTATCAATACAGAGTTCAGTGGTAGCTAAATATAGGGGTCCTGGAACCCGGTGGCAGGGTTCACGTTCCAGTGCCACATCCATGAGTTGGGTGATCTTAGGCAAGGTTCTCCACATCTTGTAAGAGGAGGCTGACATAGTTCCCACCTCGCAGAGCAGTTGTAAAGAGTTGCCTGAGTTAATCTACAGAAAGTGTTTGGAACAGTGCCTGCGATGTAGTAAGCCCCGAAATGTCAAGGGTTCCTGTTATTCAAAAAGGTTTAGTAATGGTCCTAGGTGACTGGACCTCAAGAGTACAATGGGAAATTTGGACATCTGGAATCTGCCCTCTGGAGGTTGGAGTTCTAGAGAAACTCTATGCTCTATCCCTGGGCCTTTCACTGTGCCTGAATGTTGGCTCCTGGGCCTGATTTGGGTTACAATTTTGGTTCTATTGTCACAGAAAAGGGATGTGTTTGCATGGAAAAGAGAAAGAGAGGGCTGTATTTGTCATTAGTCATCCCATCTTAACTAACTAGACTTCCTTTCTTGGCTTTCTGTTCATGTAGAATCTAGGCAAAGAGAACTTCAGGAAACCTGTGGTAAGTTTTCTTCTGTTCAAATTTGAGTCTTGCCCTGTTCAATGCCCAAAGCTCTTGGTGGGTTAACCCTTGTGCTTCCCCCTCTAGCCTCCTAAACCAGAAGACCTGAGTATCATCTGCTTCACTAGTGGGACCACAGGTCAGTGTACATGAAGCTGTCCCAGAGGCCCCTGGTCGGCCAAAAACATGGCTTGAGTCACTGAGCATGGGTGAGTTGGTAAATATTTCCTATAATGAGGCCTATCCTTAGGGTCTTACACCCAGAAGCTTTTGAATATGGATGTCCCAATGGAAAAACAGGTATAAGCAAATAAATTTCATTGAACACACTGGGAAGGGTTTCCATGCTATGGATTTCAGGAGCCTTTCAGATGGCATCACAAAGTCAACTTTCTTCCCAACCACCACTCTCTCAACCTGACATCGTCAGAATAGTTTCGCTCAATCAAGGTGACCCAGAGAGAGTTCTACACAGAGCAGTGTGTGCCTTCCCCCACCCCTGTAGTGACTTATCCTATTAGAACTCCTAATAGCTTTTGATATGGCCCATGATGGCTGGCCTACAGTCATATTCTCCTGTCCACTGAGCCAGTTTGTAATGTGATAGGTAATAAAGTTAGGTCTGAAGTCCTAAATATAAGACCAGCACAAGGTGGGGTTACTTGGATTTTTGCTTTTGACTGTTACAATCTGAAATTGTGACTGTACCCTCTGTGGTAGTAGAAAAGGCTAGCAGTATTGTCAGAGGTGGTGTCTCTGGGTGCATTAATCATTCATAAATGGAATCCCATACCATTCATAAGAGGGCACAGTGGCAGGAGAAGCTCTTGGCTCTCCGGAACAGAACCAATTGAATGCAACTTCTTTCATAGCCAAAGGCTACCTATTAGTTATTTAAAGGCTCTTTCTCTCCACGTCCTCTTTCCTATAGGTGACCCTAAAGGAGCCATGCTGACCCATCAAAATATTGTTTCAAATGTTTCTTCTTTTCTCAAGTGTATGGAGGTCAGTGGTCCATTGAAAAAGAGGTCCTCATTAAAATGTAAATCTGTCTTAAGATTTTAATCTTGATGGTAGAGGAGGCAGAGACAAACACAAAACAAACCAGAAACAAACAAAAATCATGTTAAAGGCCTGAATGTGGACAAATAATGGTGCATCTTGGTCCAGAGGTCTGTGCATTTTCAAGCCTTGGTCTTTTAGAATCGCTGCACATCTTTACACTCAGTGAAGTTAAGGGACACCTTTCAGACTTACACAGTGTACTACCTGTACAACTGTGTGTGACAGTCCTAGGAAGGAGTGTTCTTTAAAATCAAAAAAATTTTATTGAGATATAATTGATATAACATTGTGTTAATTCCAGATGTACACATAATGATCAATATATATGTGTGTGTGTGTGTATTTATATACATATATATGTTACAAAATGGTCCCCACAATAAATCTAACATCCATCACCACACACAGTTACAGTTTTTTTTTCTTGAGAACTATTAAGATCTAGTAAACAATTTTCAGATATACAATACAGTATTATAAACTATTAACTATAGTTAACAATAGCTTGTTTAAATCTCCTTTGGAAGAGAACGTTGGCATTAACCCAATGTTGTCTCCTCCTTGTTCTGATCGATAGCATGTTTTCAAGCCCACCCCTGATGATGTGACCATATCCTACCTCCCCTTGGCTCATATGTTTGAGAGGGTTGTACAGGTGAGTGTCCTGTGTTCCCAGCAGGTATGTGAAAAGACAGTCCTGACTTGCTAGTTCCATGTTTTTTCCAAAGGCAGCGACACAGCATTTCCAGTCCTTTCTCTGATGGGAGCGCACAGGGAGGGAGTAGGTGCAGCTGAGGCCTGAGCCCGGCCTTATTCCTCACTTGCTGCGAAGCCTTTCTAGCAGGGTCTGGGTCTGTCCACTGGGGCTGATGCTTGCTTCTGCCTTCACACAGTGTGCTTGTGAGTCCTGAAGTCCAAGCCAGTAGCTGACTATCTGCTCTTGACTCTGAGCTGGGAGAAGAAACATTTAGTTCCTCTTTTACATTTTGTGTTGGTTAGAATTTTTTTTTTTAATCTTGGGTTAGACCAGGGTGCCTGGGTGGCTCTGTCGTTAAGCCTTCGGCTTAGGTCATGATCCCAGAGTCCTGGGATGGAGCCCCGCATCAGGCTCCCTGCTCAGCGGGGAGTCTGCTTCTCCCTTTCGCACTCCATCTCTCACTGTCCCCCTGTTCCCCCTCTCACTGTCTCTCCCTATCAAATAAATAAATGAATAAATATTAAAAAAAAATCTCAGGTTAGCAAGAAGAAAGTTAGCCCCTGGAAGGGCAGAGAAAGAGATTTGATCCGGCGAGATGTTCAGTGTGTATGTGTGTGCCAGAGAGCTGCTTTTCTGTGAGCGGACTGCAGGCTTTTCAGGCAATTCTGGGGCTGATTTGAGACCTGAAAGCAGTGCTGGCTTCCCAAAACCTGTTTGGTAAGATGGACAGAAAATCCCCTCTCTACTTCCCGCTTAAATCCCTCTTCAGCCAGCTTATCTCTTGATGGGTGAAGTGCCGAAATGAACAGGTCAGCTCCTTGGGCTGAGGTATTGACATCTGATTAATACAATATCAATTTTAATAAGGATACGTTTTCACATTTTAATGTCTCTGAAACTGAGACGTCTTGCAGCTGTAGGCATGTGGCAATGTTTTCCTTAGTGCTGTGGAGTGAACGGTCTCTGACAAAGGACAGTGTCTCGGACTGTCACTCCGAGCTCTGGGTGGAACAGGGTGGGCCCTCAGTCTCAAGGTCTGTCTCACCGTCCTGCCACCTCAGCAGCAACGAGTTTCCAACCTGTCCTGGGGGCAGGCTCGCAGAAGCCTGGGTATCTGAAACGTGTGGGGAAGGGGCTATCCAGTGGACAGCGTCCATGGATGTCACCTTGGTTCCTCGATTCTGTCTAAGACAGTCCCCACCCAAAGGGGGCCTTTGGCTCTGAGTCCTGATCTCTGGTTTTGCTTTTAGGCTGTTGTGTACTCCTGTGGTGCCAGAGTTGGTTTCTTCCAAGGAGATATCCGGTTGCTGCCTGACGACATGAAAACTCTGAAGCCCACGGTGTTTCCCGTCGTGCCTCGACTACTCAACAGAATCTATGACAAGGTACTGACCTCGCTTCTGCTGGGCTGGCCCTGAGGTGAGGGACCGGTCTGTGGCTGAGGCCTGACTGAGCTCTCAGGGACTCCGTGTTGCTAAGACATTTTTTCCACGTCCACCCCCTCCTCCCTACAAGCACCTGCCTATGGCCACATTCACAAACGCGACTGTGAAACACCATAGTAAGTGAAACCCCTTCATCTGGATAAGATAGCGTGGACCAGATCTGGAGAAAGAGCTCAATTCAGAGACTTGGGGAGCCCCTCCAAATCTAAGCTGACTTACTGAGGAGTTGTCGCTCTGATTTGTTAACACCTGTTGGCTACGGAGCTTCATGCTGAGGCACGCGTCCCGCGGTCAACATTTTATACGCATTCCATCAATCAAACCTCACAAAATCACAGGAACTCACATCTGGACTTACCATTTCCTAATTACAGCTGAGGAGACTGAGCCTCAGAGGTTAAACAAACAAACAAACAAACAAACAAAAAGCTTGACCAGAGTATCCAATGAGGGGTTGGGCCACAATCCTATTGTCATAAAGTCGTTCCTTGTCACTGATCCCTGCTCTGTTTTTCTTTAGAGTTTACAAGTGGTGATTTTTCTAATTCGATTAATTCAGTTACTTCCCTTGCGTTCATTAGCTGGGATTCTTTCATAACGACATGACAAATATTCTTTCCCTTCATTTATTGATCTTCAGAATAATGAATTGGTGCCTCAGTGGTCTTCAGAAATGACCCAGATTTTTTGCATTGTAATATTATGAACTCGTGATTTGCGTAGTTGTACACTTAATGCGCTTCATTCTTCGTGATGTCCAAATTGGCCCACCGTGAAAGTTGGGAGCCCCATCAAGCTGTTCATGTGTCCTTTTTGCCCTAACCCTAGTAGTTTCTGACAGCTTCCCTGCTTTGTGATATAACATGTCCCCAGGTTATCTTTTTTTTTTTTAATATTTTATTTATTTATTTGACAGACAGAGACTACAAGTAGGCAGAGAGGCAGGCAGAGAGAGAGGAGGAAGCAGGCTCCCTGCCAATCAGAGAGCCCCATGAGGGGCTCGATCCCAGGACCCTGGGATCATGACCTGAGCCAAAGGCAGAGGCTTTAACCCACTGAGCCACCCAGGCGCACCCCCCTCCCCACCCCAGGTTATCTTTAATGTCTCTCACCCAAGTCTTGGATTGTCTAGTCTTCCCAAGGAGTCCTTGGAACTGGACTATGAGCCCAGACAAGATAGTAATAGAGTCCAGGCTCTGAACCAGGTGCTTGATCACTTCATAATTGCACAGGTGTGGGAGCCCCAAGCAAATAACGGACACATGGCACCCTTCACAGGCTTTGGACTCCACCACTGAGACTCTAGCTCTCCCGGTCACACTGGTGATTCTTAGATACTATCCTGGGGATCCAGGGAAGGGGCAGGCAGCATTCTAGAACACAGATGACCCCAGGACATTGAAAGTGCTGTTTTTAGAAGAACTGTTAACAATCCTAACAGCTATCAGCACGTTATGGAATTATTTGGTGGTTATTATGGTTTATGTTCATGTTGTTAGATATTTTTACTTTAAAAAAAAGATTTATTTATTTACTTGAGAGAGAGAGAGCACATTAGCAGAAGGAGCAGAGGAGGAGAGCATCTTAAACAGACTCTAGGCCAAGTGCGGGGCCAATGCAGGGCTTGATCTCATGACTCTGAGGTCACGACCTGAGCCAAAACCAAGAGTCAGACACTTAATTGACCCTACCACTCTGGTACCTCAGACATTTTTACTTTTTTTTTTCTTTATAAATAAAGCTCGCTATATTTCTTTTTTAAGATTTTATTTATTTATTTGAGAAAGAGAGCACAAGTAGGGAGAGGAGCAGAGGCAGAGGGAGAAGCAGACTCCCCGCTGATCAGGGAGCCTGATGCGGGACTCGATCCCAGGACCCCAGGATCATGATCTGAGCTGAGGTCAAACATTTAACCAACCGCGCCACCCATGCCACCCCCTACCCCTGCACGTTTTTACTTCCAATAGTTTTTTAATGATATGGTGATACTTAACACAGAGCTTACTTCTGTCACTTATTTTAAAAATGGAGGACTTTATTCGTGTGAGTCTCCAAATTCCAGCTTTTGTCAGTGACTTATTAGGAGGAGATTATCTTGTGAATAATGAAGATAAATCTCTTAAGGTTGAAAGAGGTATCAGGGATGACAGGATTCTGGCAACATTTGAGTGTAGATCTTAGAGCTGGTGAGACATTAGTAAAATGATGGTATAGGCATGAGTAGATGCGTAGAGCACTGTTGGCAGTTGGCTCAGAAATGGAAGTATAGATAAGGAAGACGGCTGGAGAGTTCCCTTCCAATTTTGAGCAGGAAAAGAACCTTGGTTTCCTTGAATCTGACTTCCAGTAGGTTGGAATCCTGAAGGCCAGAATATAGGGTTCAGGATTTAATTTTGGAAGTAAGGGGGATTTCGAATTGTACTTGAAGCTTTCCTTTGGCAGGTGTATGTTTGATGGATTAGAGTCCATGAGGCAAGAACAAGGGAGCCTAGAGAAAAAATGTGAGCTTGTAAAATGGTGTCAGAACTAAGCCCAAAGTGAAGAAATAAATGGGAAAGTTGGGTTTCATATGGTGTGGCTAGAGGAACTTTAATCATAGAGAAAAGTGATATTTCTCCAAATTTAATGTATATAAGCTTCAGAGGTATGGGGGTGGGGGAATGTCGTGCTTGTTTAAAAAAATAATCAGACTCCTAGGTCTTTCTTCGATCTATTAAAAGCCCAAAAGGTATTGCCCATTGAGCTGTTTCTTATCTATCCAAATGATTTTCGTAGGCAGATATTGAGAACATTTTAGGACATGCTCAAAGTTGTCAAGATTGTTTGCCAAGGACAAGAAATCTGGAGGAGCTAGAACTCTGTACATATATATTCAGTGTACTTATGTCTTAGTGCGGCCATAATTCTCTGGAATTATCATTATTTAGCAACCCAGCTCATGAATGAAAGTCACTTCTTTATGAAGCAAGAAGGCACTATCTCTTGCCACTGATGAATGGCTTTGGTGAGCATCTCCAATAGGTTTTGAACTAAGAGGAGCTATCATCTTGCAGGTACAAAATGAAGCCAAGACACCCTTGAAGAAGTTCTTGTTGAACTTGGCTATTTCCTCTAAATTCAGTGAAGTGAAAAAGGGGATCATCAGGCGTGACAGTTTATGGGACAAGTTCATCTTTGCAAAGATCCAGGTAGGTTGGCTGGGTCTTGGACAGAGCCAGGCAAATATCCAGGCTTTCTGCTAGCTTATCATACTTGGACAACTTTGTCATTAAAGAAAATTGGTCAAAAAGCAAAAAAAAAAAAAATTGTTTTACTTAAGTTCTAACATATACTCTTATTCTCTTAGGTGATCTGTTGATATTATATGTAATGCAAAGGGCCTGAGAATATAAATTATCTGAGGAAATATTTAAAAACTGCAGGTTGAGTCTCAGCTATGGGTGATAGTGACAAGGGCAGTGAACATGTTAAGTGCTCTTCCTCAGGGCCCGCCCTATTCTAAGTGCTTTGTAAATTACCTAGTTTAATTCTTATACTTGGTAGGCTGCCCTACCCATTTAGCAGTGGAGGAAACTGAAGCCAAGCAATAGGTTTCAGAGGCTTTTTTTTTTTTCCCTACTCAACAGGCCAGCCTGGGCGGGAGGGTTAATTTCATGGTCACTGGAGCTGCCCCCATCTCCTCTCCAGTCTTGACGTTCCTCCGGGCGGCAGTGGGATGTCCGGTAAGACAAGCACCTTCTTTGAAGATAGCTTATTTCACTTTTGCACAAATAGAGCTCACTCTTTAAAAAATGAAAACATGACTGAAAAACATCATGGAGAAAGTCACCCCCAAAATCTCAAAATCAGGAAAAATAATCCTTCTCTTTTTGCATCTGTGTATAGAAACTTTTATATAAACTGGCATCAGTTCTAAAATACTTATTAAACTATGTCCCATCAATATTGATCCTGGTCAAATAAAGATCTACATCATTTTAGTTGTTTTGAGATAGTTTATTTGATATACCTAAGTGACTCATCTCCTATTGATGGACACTTAAGTCACTATTTTTTTCACTATTATAATCAATGAGGTGATAAGGATACTGTCTATCAAAATAGTCATAATATATGGGTTTGCTTTGTATGTTAATGTAGATTGTCACACTTCCCTCCAGAAAGATCTTGTCTTTTTTTATACATTCCTGCAAATAACGCATGAGACCTTATTTCCCTACATTCTTGCCAGTGTCAGGCTTTCTCAGTTATTTAAATCTGAACCAACCAGATGCATGAAAAATCTCAGTGCATTTTTGTTTCTTTTATTAACACCGAACATCTTTTATATCACTTATTGGCACTTGTATTTCTTCCATGAGTTACTCTATTACTTTCTTACAGAAAAATGGCTATATACCAATTTCACATGTTTATGTCATCAAACTGATTAAACTTTTTTTTTTACTTGTGGTTTTTGAATTGCTTAGACAGGACTCTCTGACTCCAGTATTCCACAAGACTGCTGTCCTTCATATTTTTGGATACTCTAATGGTTTTACTTTTTTCTAATTAAGTCTCTATTCCATCTCAATTTGCATACAAGTGCCTGGGCATGGACATTCTCTTTTTCTCCCTAGATAGCTAACTAGTTCATCCATTCAACCAACATGCACAGCATGAGAAAAACAGGTCCTGGTCTTCACCACGTCCCCTTGGGTAGGGCCACCATCAAAAAAGATTTTGAATTGATGCCAAGGCCAGAGCTCTTCTATGCTTTCAAATTACCATCCTCTTGGCCATCCTTAATACTTTCATTTCCCTCTGCCCCTAAAACCCATGGATTGGTAGGTCCTGTTGCCACCAGAAATGCCCCTTCTCCATCTCAACAGAGTCTGCCTAGCACGGCTCCGCCCACACTGCAGTAGCTGGGGCTCTGGTTTGCCCCACCAGCCTCTCTCTGGTCAAGGTCATCCTCTATACCAGGGTTTGGCAAACTGCAGCACAGGCCAAATCTGGCCGTTGCCTCTTTTCAGAAGTGACATTTTGGTGGAATGGAGCCACGCCCATTCATTTACCTGACGTCTACAGCTGCTTTTGTTCTCCATTGGCAAAGTAGTCCAGACAGAGCCCAGAGGCTCACAACACTGAAAATATTTACTTTCTGGTCCTGTAGAGAAAAAGCTTGCCAGTCGCTGTTCTGTATCACAGCTGGAGCTATTTCTTTCAAAAAGCAACAGCAATAACACACCAACAAACAAACCCCCAAATAATTGCAACGCTGCTGTTTTCAATTCCTTCAGAAGGGCGCCACTGTCCCCGGGTGTCACTTCACTTCATAACTCATATTTTCCTGTCAACTTGAAATGCTACCTTTCCTGAAATACAGTAGAAGTGTTAATACTTTGGTCTATTTCTGGAGCCCTTTGGTTTTTGGGTGCATCCCCACTAAAGATTTCAGAGCTCAGGCATGGTATTAGGTATTAATACCTGAAGGCATTAGGACGCCAAGCATCTTCCAATCCTGAGAGACCTTGATTTCCTCCTGTCTTGCTGTAGGGCGTTGCCATTTCATGCTTTGTCTTAAGTAAGTCTCAAACCCTTCTTTGGTTTCCCCAGGTGTTCGAAGCATATGGTCAAACAGAATGCACGGCTGGCTGTACGTTTACATCACCAGGGGACTGGACATCAGGTAGGTTCTCCGCCTACCGGGCGGGAGATGCGGTGGTTGGGAGAAAGGTTCTGCCTGAACTAGGGCTTAGGTTAGATAACCTCAGTGCTCTGGCCAAATGTGGCACATGGCAAACTCAAGTTTCAGTCCAGACGTTTCTATCTTGGCTATCCAGCGTGGGCACCAGGTAACTTTTCAGTCTTTCTCTTTTAGAGTCAATCCATAAATGTCTCAGAAATGTGCCCAGAACGATCACCGGTTCATGGCTTCCCAGCTGAATTAATGTGGTGTATTCTAGGGCACGTTGGAGTCCCCCTGCCTTGCAATCATGTGAAGCTACAAGATGTACCCGACATGAACTATTTTTCAGTGAACAATGAAGGAGAGGTGGGTAGGTTGTGCTCTGTAGTCACGCCCAGACAATCAGAGTAGAGACGTTTATGTCCGAAAGAGCACACAACTGTGAGCAGACGTGGGTTTGACTCAAGATCTTTAACAAGAAACTGAAAATCTGTGTGCCTCACTTTGCTAGTGCCTACAACAGAGACTAAAATCTCGCGGTGTTCCCACTGTAGTGGGAATCATCCAGTGGTTTAAGGTGGGAGCAGGTATTTGGTCAATGCCTCGGCTGGGAGTCCCAACCTTTGCCACTGGTACCACCCTGTGCTGTCTCCTGTGCAGATCTGCATCAAGGGCAGCAATGTGTTCAAAGGATACCTGAAGGATCCTGAGAAAACCAAAGAAGCCCTGGATGAGGACGGCTGGCTTCACACAGGAGATATCGGCCGTTGGCTCCCGGTGGGTGCTTCTTCAGAATTTCTGGAAGCCTCTGTTGTTGGACTGAAGAAAACTATCTGTTTATAATATGCAGAGATGCGAGTAGATTAATCAGCTGAGGTAGATGGAAGGAATAGGTCTGTATCGTACCTGGTTTGTGGCATCCTCAGACTATAAAGAGGAGAACAATACCACTGAAGAACCTTGGTGGGAGATCTGTGTTCTAGTCCCAGCTATTCCATGGACCAAGAATGTAATTTCGAGTAAGTCCCCACACTAGAGTGACAGAGCGCTGTGCCTTATCAGTCACTTCCAGATAATGTCCATTGGGCTGAATTGAAAGCTAATTCCTGGAGTCAGCCTTCTTTATGGTTCCATGGTTGGTTCAGCCTGTTGTCCTACTTAGGATGTGATCTCGTGGATTGTATTTGCTACTTGTCCCAATTCTACAGTTCAAATCCCTAAGAACCTAAGCTCCTCAGACCAATTGGCTCAGAAAAATGCAGCTGCAAATGACCTCTGGTGGCCAGTCAGGCCTTCCCCGGCCCTGCCTTCAGTCCTACTGCCCTCAGCCCTACGGAGCACAATCCTTGACGTGCTTCATTAGCATTAGGACAGTGAAGCTCTTTCAGCCTGCAGGATCTAACAGGAGCGATACACGAAAGGGAGTCAAGGAGGGAGAGATCCAACTAATCCAGAAATCTTAGTAAATATAACTCCTTCCCTATTCCCGGGAATTCTGGAAATGGGATAATTGGAAATCAAGTTATTGGAAATTCAGAGCTGCGAGGTTTCTTCCTTGGATGAGGCAACCACTGACACAGGTCCTGGAGATGCTTTCTGAGGCTTTCCACAGAGAACAAAGCAGTATAGACAGGTTCTTGCTGGAAGCCGCTCCCTTTCCCTTGCCCCAAAGCCAACAAAGAAAAGTGAAAAGTTTGCTCAAAAGTCTCTAGAGAGATCAAGTTTACAGAAAGAAAATAAAACTTGTGGCTTTGCCGCTCTATCCACTGACATCCCCCAGAGGGCTCAAACACTGTTGCTGTTCTCTCTTTCCTACAGAACGGAACTCTGAAGATCATTGACCGTAAGAAGAACATCTTCAAGCTGGCCCAAGGAGAATACATTGCTCCCGAGAAGATAGAAAATATCTACATCAGGAGTAGACCAGTGTTGCAAATTTTTGTGCACGGGGATAGCTTACGGGTAATATGCTCTTTTCACGATAGCCATTTTCAGATACAGGCCGTGCTGGCTCCAATAGCTACAGGAAATCTGGATAGGTGGGTTTAGGATGAGAAGATTTCAGCTTGTAAAACCAAAGAAGTGAAGTCATACTCCAACCCTCAAGGCAATACATATGTAAAAAAAAAAAAAATCATTTAACTGTGAGGGAGTCTGTGAACAAGTCAATACAGTTGTTCTAATGGTTACTCTAAAGAGTAGCCATTCAATAGCAAAGGGCCCCATGTCACAGTTAGTTCCCACTACAGTGGGAGTTCCTCCGGCACAAGGAACTATTTTATACATACTGTGCTTAAACTTAACTTTTGGGGAGTGGGTGGGGTTTGGCAAAAGACAGGCCACAGATGCTTTAGGCTTGATGCTGAATACCATTTTTTTTTGCATTATCAAATTTGAATAGAACATTTTTGTGAAAAGATACTGAGTAGGAAAATGGGATCAGAATTCCATGAGGGTTTAAAATACATGGTGAGAGGAGAGTGTGTAGTATAATATGTTGAAATGAGATCTTGGGGAAGTACCTATTATCAAGCTAGAATCCTGTCTTCATCCAGCGTGGGAACCCCTATCCTACGTCTCACGTGGCCTTATTTCCTTTCTACAGTCCTCCTTAGTGGGAGTGGTGGTTCCTGACCCAGAAGTGCTGCCCTCATTTGTAGCCAAACTTGGGGTTAAAGGCTCCCTTGAAGAACTGTGCCAAAACCAAGTAAGTCTCCCTTAGGAAAGCTCAGTGCACACCCCTGGGGCCCATGGTGGGAGAGCGCAGGCCGCTCCACCAACTCCGGCACCAATGATCCCTTCCTTTTTGGAAGAAGAGACTCTTCCTGTGCTTGGATAGGTGGCTGTAGCTGAAACAGATTGGCGGGTTTTATTAGATTGGAGGATAGGATGGGATGGGAAGTTAAAAACAAACAAAACAAAAACCCCTTCTATTCTTTTTATAGTATGTTCATAATGGGGGAAAATTGGAGAATAGAGAATCAAAAAATGCCATCCAGAGGAAATCTGTGTAAACATTTAGATTTGCCTTTCCTTCTCATTAGCTTCTCGAGCAATATTAAGCATGAAATGTGCTTGTACATACATAAACCTATATCCTTCTTTCCTGATGAGCTTTTGTAGGCATTTTGAGTTGGTTCACATTTAGCCTTTCATTTGCTCTCTTTTTCAAACCAACCATGCTTTAAGCTGTGTTTTATATTCTTAGGTTGTAAAGGAAGCCATTTTAGAAGACTTGCAGAAAATTGGGAGAGATGGTGGCCTTAAATCCTTTGAACAGGTATGTACTGCTGATATAATCCTGGTCTCTTAAGTCATAGTAGAAAGTTCTAATGTTTAGATTTATAAGAGGGTTTCAATATAACTTCTAAGGGATGGATTTGAAGTTTTGTACCATTAGCCCACTAAGAACGAATGGCAGTGACCTTTTATAGTTACTTGTATAATCCTTATTTGCCATTTACTATCCATTTTCCCTTCTCAGTTCTTTCCCAAATTATCAGTTTGTGGGAATGGGCATGTGTTACTGTTCCTTTACCCTCCCACTGCATCAACCCCGCTTTTCTCAAGTTCTTTACATAGCATGCAAGGGGCTCTGTAGAAAAGTCTGAATCACTAATAAATGTGTGTGTGTGTGTGTGTATGTGTGTGTGTGTGTGTGTGTGTGTATCTTCTCTTCTAGGTCAAAACTATCTTTCTTCATCCAGAGCCATTTGCCATTGAAAATGGGCTCTTAACACCAACACTGAAAGCAAAGCGGGCAGAGCTTTCCAAGTACTTTCGAAGCCAAATCGACAGCCTGTATGAGAACATCCAGGAATAGATTAAGGTACTTAGAGCTGGAGGGGGCTCAGAAGTAGCCTGCCTTGTAGGAATATGGATTAAAAACTAATCTTATGTTCATTTTCTGTCTTTCCTCTTGTCTGTTATTTTTGCCTATTAAATTAACAAAAGCCATAGTTTACAGCTTTCTAAAAAATACTGAATTATAATGTAAAAGCTTAGCCCTGAACTAAATACATTTTGTCCCTCCCCTCTTAAATATTGCTGATACTTGGGTTTTTGGTCTACTTTTATCAACATGCCTTTCTTCAGGGTCCACTTGTTATTCTTTGTCCCTTCTTCACAACCTCTAAGCTTTGTAAATGACCACCAGTTCAAGAGCCAAAGTGACTTCTTCTTGTTTTACAGTAAACCCACCTTGCTGACAGTCCTAGGACTTAGGTCTTCCAATGTTCAAATCAAGAGATCATTAAGTTTTAAGAACCTGTTTAGGGGTGCCTGGGTGGCTCAGTCATTAAGCAGCTGCCTTCGGCTCAGTTTGTGATTCTGGGCTTTTGGGATTGAGCCCCACATCGGGCTCCCTGCTCAGCAGGAAGCCTGCTCTTTCCTCTCCCCGCTGCTTGCATTCCCTCTCTCGCTGTCTCTGTCTCTCAAATAAGGAATTTCAAAAATATAAAGCTGTTTATAATTCATGTTTCTAAACTATTCCTCAAAAACCACTGAAATTTTTAATCTTTTAACCTATCACTAGTATCAATCACACCTTTGGGACTAATTTCTTCTATGTGCTTCTGTGTACGCTAACATCTGTCCACAGAAGGGAAGTTTGATCATACTGAACATTTCCTAAACTCCCTAGTTTCTGACTTGGGAGAATTAAAAAAATGGGGCCTATAACATGTCCAAAATTCACAAAATGTTATCTACAGTAGTAACTGGTGACTAAATCTTTTCCTTACAGTTTGCTGCTGAACTGGAAGCTATGGGGGAAGGAGTTTAAACTCATGTCAAGTGCACTTTTCCAGTAAATGAAGCTGGCACTGAGGAGAAACCTCCTGAATTGGGAACAAAGACCTGTGGGCAAGCATGGACCCTCCACAACAGGCTTATCTTCAGGGAAGGCCCTGACTGATCTTTTCTCCACTGGACTTAAGTTCCTGCTATACCTTACCCCCAGACAACACGTTGCTTCCACTTGTAAAGTCTTTAAAATAAACTATTGCAAACATGTACACCATGGTGTGTGTTTCCTCACGGACCATGATAAGAATCACAATCAAGGACCGCTTATCAAATAAGCTAGGGGCTCTCAAACTGGGCTGTAAACTAGAATTACCTGAGGGGTTTAAAGAGATCCTAATAATGACTGAGTGTCACCCTAGGGATTCTGACTGAAATGATCTGGGGTATGGCCTGGGCATTGGGATTTTTAAAAGATCCCTAAGTGATTCTAATATGCAACCTAGATCGGTGGCTACTAAAGGCAATATTGAGAGGACCAGGCCCTCTTCTCCCACAGCTGTGAATAATAAACAAATACCAGCTGAGCCCAAACTCCAACCAAGCACACGATTCATTGTTTCCTCCTTTACCATCTGTGTTGTACTGTCTTCGACAGTGTTCCTCTCTGACCTCTAACTGGAGGTAAGGAGAATGTTCATGGATGGTCTTTCTAGACCCTGAGCCCAGAAAAGCTGAAGAGATGCCTATTCTTGAGTATCTGTAACAAAGGGAAGACAAGAATTAACCTACAGGGTCCCTTGGTGGTCTAGCTCCTATTACCTCCTTGACTTCTCCTGCTCTCTCCCTCCCTCATTCCAACTAAACCACACTGGCTTCCTTACTTTTCCTCAAACATTCCAGCCTGTTGTTCTGGCTGTTCCCTCACAGCTGGCTACTCTCAGAGGCAAACAACTTGTCTCTTCAACTGTCAAAGGTCACTTCCATCAGACCATCTTACCTGTTCTCTTCACAATGTGTATTTTGCTTGTCTGTCTACCCCCCACCTATCACTAGAATGGGACAGAGTCATGTTTCATTCATTGCTGAATCTCCAAGTGTCCTTCCCTTAATGTAATGTTAACTGTTCAACCCCCAAAAGCTCAAGTTCCCTGCCTTGGAAAGAATTAGAATGGGAGCAGATGACTTCTGTAATTCTACTTGTGCCCAGACAAGCCCAACATTAAGCATCCAATCCATCAGCTTAGGTCCTACCATTTGCATAAACTTCAAGATTTGAGAGACTCACGTGTATAATTGCAGCAGTTGGAGCTCACCAGGCTGAAAGTTTCCCAGAATACTGTGATCTCATACCACTAGTTCATTTACTGAATATCTTAAGACTCAGGATTAAAGATGCCAATTTCTCACAAGGTAGTAGAGGAGTTTTTCCACAAAAAACTATGACAAAGCTTTTTAGTCAGCCAAAAGGAAGAGGCTAGTAAAAAATTAGATTTATACAGAACATCCATTGATCTTTATTTGATTTGACAAAATCTGCATTATTAAAAGACAGGTAATAAAATTTAAGCTTATATTGAATCTGATGTATGTTTTCTATAGTATCTAGAATATTACATAAGAAATAACTGAGGGGGAAAGAGAATAAAAGCATCACATGCAGATGCTCCTGGCAAAGGGGGAACTG
>PISX010008375.1:0-82410 GCA_004024625.1 Mellivora capensis | reverse complement strand
GACAAACCATAAGTGACTCTTAATCTCACAAAACAAACTGAGGGTTGCTGGGGGGAGGGGGTTGGGAAAGGGGGGTGGGGTAATGGACATTGGGGAGGGTATGTGCTATGGTTAGTGCTGTGAAGTGTGTAAACCTGGTGATTCACAGACATGTACCCCTGGGGATAAAAATATGTTTATAAAAAATAAAAATTTAAAATAGCCAAAAAAAAAAAAAAAAAAAAGAATGATGAGGCTGAAGTCACAGAGATAGTTCTTGAAACTAACATCAACAGTCTACCAGATACTAAACCAGGCTTAGTTTTGTTTTAGATGTTGTATTATATAATACCCCCGATATTCTGTAAGACAGCAATTAGTAACCCCATTTTAGAGACTGAAAAACTGAAGCTATGCCTGGTTAAGCCACTTGCCAAATTCACAAAGCAACAAAGTAACAGTTACTACTTAAACCCAGGGTTGAAGGATTGCATAGGATTTCCGCTGTACTACACAACCTCCCAGACAGAAAGACTCAGCAAAGGGGAAATACTAATTGTTTTCACTTTATTCGGGAAGTATAATTCAGATCCAAATTCAGGTCATGTCACTAAGGACTTTCTGAAAATATGTCTTATACTGCTTTTATTTTTTGAAAATCACGAGTGCCATGATTCCGTTCCTCAAGAAAAGAAATAATAGAATCAGAAACAATAAGTAGAATAGATTTGTAAGAAATAAATCACTCTGAGCAAACCTAATTACTTTCTTTCTTCCAACAGAATTACATGGCCAAAAGATAATGGAAGTACAAAAGACACAATATATCTTGATTACTAATATAACAGATAGTGTCTCTTAGACATTAACTCGCACAATTAATTGAAAATCGTCTCAATCTGGAATAAAAATTGACTTCATAGAAACAAAAGGGCAATCTCATAGACTGTCAGGGACCATTCTGCGCTGCCTGCCTTGCCCTGCCCCAATGGCCATTCATCATGATACTTGTAGGAGAAGCAGTTGTCTGGAATTACAGAGCAGACAAATGCTTCTGTCTACTGCTGGCTCTGCCTAGCTAGGAGACCCAACTTGCATTAGATGAAAATAAAAGTGGGGAGCCATGGAGAAGTACAGACCATGCAAATGAATAGCAACTGTAAAACAAATGCATAATGACTCAGGAAATGAAGTGTGCAAACCACCAGAAGGAGCCATCAGGACCTCCAGAATGTTGTAGCTGAATTTAAACTGAGGAAACAATGCATCAGTCAGAGTCAGCCTTGAAATCCTACAGAAAGGAGCCACTGGGACAGGAAGTGAACCATGATGGATTTAGCAAGTTCCGTCACCTGCCCAAGGGCACATCTGTCATTGAGGGTTTGGAGGGAGAGCTAAAGCACTAATGTGTCTGTATCTCTTAATTTTAACCCCCTGAACTTCAAGGTCACTCCATGTAAAGATGGACACCATCAACTCACACCTCTTTACCTCCTTGAAGCCGGGCACTTGAGGCTTCACAAGTCAATGAGATGACCTGGAGGGTGGTTAGTAGTAGAAAGAGGCACAACGTCCTGTAATGAAGATAGTTGGAGCCCACGGAGCAGTAAATAAAGAGACAGATCCCTGCTTTCCTCCTAGGAACCTGTGGATTCTTTTGAAGAAGTTAGATCTTGGTTTAGTGAGAAGGCATGGAAGGGGCACTGTGCTACGCACCTGTTGGGCCTTTGGCCAGGACAGAGATGGCCAGATTTGCCAAAGTGATCACACCCTCCAACTTAGCCCAGGAGGTATCTTCATTCAGATTTTACACAGAGTGACAATTTGAGCCGCTTGTTAGGATGAAAACAAATTCTTTATGACTCACGCAGAGCAAAATCTATGTTTGCTATTTAGAGATTAAAAACTGTCCCAGGCCATATTCTCATTGCCTAAAATGAAGATAGGCAGACTCACTCTAGGCCAAAAGAGGAAGCCTTCAAAATGTTTTTCCATATTCTGGAGATCACATTTTGCCTCACTGAGTGTGATAGAGTGAGACTACTACAGCTCCAGATCCATGCTTTTCCAAAATTATGCCAATGGGAAAGTGCCCCAAAGTGACAATACTTCTTACACAGGAACACAAAAGATTATTTGAGCAATTACTAGCAAGCCATGTACTTTTGTACTAATCAGATGTCATTTTATACTTGACTGTAATGTTGATGCATTAGAGCAGACAGCAATGGTTTAAGAAAAATTCAGACAAGATGAAATAAGCAAGAATTTTCTATAAAACTAAAATGTTTGATAACTTTTTCTGAACAGGCATCATTTTTCCATCTTAGCAGTAAGGTGCATCTAGGTTACATGTTCCTTATGCATATTACTTGAGAAATCCTGGCTTGGATCCAGGAAATGCTGATTTTGTGAAAATTCGACTCCAGGATTTTGTCCATGCCAGAAACATATCTAAAAGTGATCACCTCCCTTTGGGTTTCATTCTCCAAGTAGCCCACTCTCTTTAATATCTAAGATGAAGTCTCTCCTAATTTTCATTCTCCAAGTAGCCCACTCTCTTTAATATCTAAGATGAAGTCTCTCCTAATTTTAACACAATCCCGCTACTGCTACTTCAACCATTCCAGATAAACATTTTTGGACTATTTGACTTTTTTTTTTTTTTAGAAATAATTATTTGTGTAATGTTAGTTTGTAGCAATGCTGATATTGT
Source organism: Mellivora capensis (assembly GCA_004024625.1). Classification (NCBI taxonomy): domain Eukaryota; kingdom Metazoa; phylum Chordata; class Mammalia; order Carnivora; family Mustelidae; genus Mellivora; species Mellivora capensis. Next base: position 79,715 of record PISX010008375.1, on the reverse strand, counting down.
TCTTTTGGGGTTCCTGTAGCTTTTTAATGCACAATATTGGGGAAGATTTTCCTGGTATAAATTTCACAAGTTAAGACGAGTCCTTTTTGGGCTATCTAGTTGCAAACAGATACTCTGATGACAAAGATAGGATCCTGTTTACAAACACCTGTGTATCAGAAGACAGCCTAAGAGTTCTTTCAAATAATGCTGAATTTGGCCAACTTCTGAAACTGGAGTAAAACCTTCCGAAAAATTGATTCTTTGGAGTGCAGTTAAGGATTTAGAGCCACTTAGACTATTTTCCAGGTTACATGTTCTCCAAGGCTTGCATTTATCTGGGCAAAGTAAAGATTTCTAAAGAGAAGAACTCTTCAGATTTTTTGTTCTGTCCATTATACTCCAGACTTGTTTTCAAACAGAGCCTACTCCTCCTAAGGTCATCACAATTTACTGAACTTACGAACATGTTAAAGGAACATCTTCTAACCAGGATCACTGTCTTCTCTGTCTGGAGATTGTAAATATAATTAGTAGGTGTCTGTACAGCTAAGCTTGATCCTGAGTTCAATAGAGCACTTTTTAAGAAATGTTTTACTTGATATAAGAGTTGCCTTAAATATGTCATTGTTGTTCCCTCTTGTTTAAACTGGTATGTTCATCTTCATCTCAGGTTAAACTTGCCATTTGCTTCCAAATTGGGACATCTGGGTGGCTCAGTGGGTTAAAGCCTTTGTTTCCAGCTCAGGTCATGATCTCAGGGTCCTGGGATTGAGCCCTGAATCGGGCTCTCTGCTTAGCGGAGAGCCTGCTTCCCCTCCCCACCTTTCTGCCTGCCTCTCTGCCTACTTGTGATCTCTGTCTGTCAAATAAATAAATAAAATCTTCAAAAAAAATTGTCCTGGATTCCTTCCCATTCATCAGACTTGCAGTTACTGGTCTGTATATAAGCCCCATATACTACCACTCTGGATAGTGAGCAAATGTCAGTGTATGGTTCTGTCCTTTACTGCAGGACCAATATCTAGCAGAGTGCTTGGAACATAGTCGGCATTGAAAATATGTTGAATAAATGAATTATTTAATTGAAATCTTTGGAGGAACATTTGTGAAACTCTTTAAAACTCTTTGTTCTAATATTACGACACTCACAGAAAGAATTCCAACAGAACTGTGTCTTCACTCACTGGGTCCCATGAAAACCTTGACTTTAAATCTCACTGAAAAGCAAACACAAAACAAAAATTCAAAACAATGAGAAACGCTCTAGCCAGTGACACTTTGTAATGACATGCCACAGACATGGAGGGATCTGTTTATAATACAATTTTTCAAGCATGAGCCAAGTAATTTTTGCAATGCAGTCAGTTTAATTAAAAAAAAAAAAACGTTAGCCTGCAAAAGAAATGCAGATATATATATTTTTTAGACATTAAAAATCTCTGTTTAGGGAAACTATCCTCCTGCTGATCTGTAAACTTACTTATGTATAGGTTTAAGCGCAAATGAGAAGAATTTAAATAAATTCTAAATAACAAATAAATTCTGCTCTAAATATATTTAGACCTTCCCAACCTGGACAAATTTTTAATTAGCAAAAACAGAGGAAACCAGCAGATGAATTTGTTAAGTAATTGACAATTGTCCTTAAAGAATCTTGGAGAATGAAAGATATGCCAAAAGATTAGAGAAGGGAAAAAGTATGGTCTTCACATGCATAAAGAGTATATTCTGTGAGTTATCAATATGTGCATTTAGTAGAGATACAAGACAAAATTCTAGGGGATATTATAAAATAATAGTTTTAAGTACTTGGAAAATAAAGGAGAATGGGCACAAAAAAATCTGTTTAGGTTCTGGATTGTTACATATAAATGTGCCAATAGATTTAAGAATATGAAGTACAAATTTTGTCCAAATAAGGGCTATCTTTGGAGAAAATGATGCTCAAATTGCTTTATAAGAGGATTTTTTAAACTTTGGGGCATGGATTACCTTCCAAAGTTCGAAGTTCATAAACTTCCTGAAATTGTGAGCAAATATTTCAACTATGTCTAAGTACCTTTTATTAGGGAGAGAGCTCATAGCTTCCTTATCTCAGCTTCTAACTCAGAGAAGTTAAAAACTGCTTCAGTAGTGTCTAAGAATCCTAATGGCAAGTAATACTACTTAGGTGATATTGATTATTCACAGGTCATGTGGATCTCAGAAACTATAATGTGCAGAGGGTTATTTTAAGAGAAATAAAAACCTTACAGTATTCCCTGCAATGAGTACAAATGACTGACTCCAAACATAAGCTGGCATTTTAGTGATATATAAGGTGTACGTGGTACCACATATTTGTCATCGATAAAGATACCAGACAGGGCATGTCTCATTATCCAAAAAGCTGGAGGCTTTATAAACCCCTCGACATAAAGATTCATATTAGTGGTATTCAAACTTGGCTGTAAAGTTTCAGTATGACTGTTTTCATTAAGAAATTCATTAGTCAGGGCACCTGGGTGGCTCAGATGGTTAAGCCTTCGGCTCAGGTCCTGGGGTCCTGGGGTCTTGGGATTGAGGCCCAAACTGGGCTCTCTGGAGGGGAGGGGGGCAGGGCTACTTCTCCCTCTGCTTCTGCCTCTCTCTGTCTCTTATGAATAAATAAACAAAATCTTTAAAAAAAATTCCTTAGTCAGCTTGCCTGGGTAGCCAGTAGGCTGAGTGCCTGATTCTTGATTTTGGCTCAGGTCACTATCTCAGGGTCAGGAGATTGAGCTTCCCATTAGGCTCTTCGCTCAGCAGGGAGTCTGCTTCTCTCTCTCTCTCTCTCTCTCCCTCTCCCTTTGCCCCTCCCCCACATGTACGCATGCTCTCTTTCTCTCTCCCCCCTAAAATAAATAAATAAATCTAAAAAAAAAAGGGGGGCGGGGAATTCATTACTGACCACATATAGGGAATATACAATGTCTTCTTGGGAAGAATATCACTGCCAGGGGCGTCTGGGTGGCTAAGTTGGTTAAGCATGTGCCTTTGGCTCAGGTCATGATCCCAGGGTCCTGTGATTGAGCCCCACATCTGGCTCCCTCCTCAGCAGGAAGTCTGCTTCTCACTCTCTCTCTGCCCCTCCCCCACCTCCTTCTTGTGTTCTCTTTCTCAAATGAATAAAATTTTTTTAAAGATTTTATTTATTTCTTTGAGAGAGAGAGAGAGAAAGAATGAGAGAGAAAGAGAGCATGAGAGGGAAGAGTTCAGAGGGAGAAGTAGACTCCCCGCCAAGCCGGGAGCCTGATGTGGGACTCCATCCCAGGATTCCAGGATCATGACCTGAGCCGAAGGTAGTTGCTTAATCAACTGAGCCACCCAGGTGCCCCATCAAATTAATAAAAATTTTTAAAAAGAGTATCACTGTGAAACTATGCTGAAGGCTTCAATACCTCAATTACTTATTCTCTGAAGAATACTGGGTTTATGATGATAGGTAGGAAAATTCCATATTTTCAGTCATTAAAGAAATTCATTATAAGTCAGAACCTCTGATTTTTTTTACTGAGATATAGTTGACATGTAACATTATATTAGCTTCAGATGTACAAGGTAAAGATTCAATATTTGTATATATGGCATTGCAATAAGTCTAGTTAACATCCATCACTGTACATAAAATGTCTGATTAAAGATTTAATTTTTGCAATTACTTGGACATCAGTTAAAAATAAATTGTCCTCCAGCTATATGTAGAAGAATGAAACTCGACCATTCTCTTACACCATACACAAAGATAAACTTGAAGTAGATAAAAGACCTCAACGTGAAACAGGAATCCATCAGAATCCTAGAGGAGAACATAGGCAGTAACCTCTTTGATATCAGCCACAGCAACTTCTTTCAAGATATGTCTCCAAAGGCAAAGGAAACAAAAGCAAAAATGAACTTTTGGGACTTCATCAAGATCAAAAGTTTCTGCACAGCAAAGGAAACAGTCAACTAAACAAAGAGGCAACCCACGGAATGGGAGAAGATATTTGCAAATGACAATACAGACAAAAGGTTGATATCCAGGATCTATAAAGAACTTTTCAAACTCAAAACACACAAAACAGATAATCATATCAAAATATGGGCAGAAGATATGAACAGACACTTCTCCAATGAAGACATACAAATGGCTATCAGACACATGAAAAAATGTTCATCATCACTAGCCATCAGGGAGACTCAAATTAAAACCACATTGAGATACCACCTCACACCAGTTAGAATGGCCAAAATTAGCAAGACAGGAAACTACCTGTGTTGGAGAGGATGTGGAGAAAGGGGAACCCTCTTACACTGTTGGTGGGAATGCAAGTTGGTGCAGCCACTCTGGAGAACAGTGTGGAGGTTCCTCAAGAAGTTAAAAATAGAGCTTCCCTATGACCCTGCAATTGCGCTGCTGGGTATTTACCCCAAAGATGTAAATATCTTTGTGTAGTGAAGAGAAGGGCCATCTGTACCCCAATGTTTATAGTAGCAATGGCCACGGTCGCCTAACTGTGGAAAGAACCAAGATGCCCTTCCACGGACGAATGGATAAGGAAGATGTGGTCCATATACACTATGGAGTATGATGCCTCCATCAGAAAGGATGAATACGCAACTTTTGTAGCAACATGGACGGGACTGGAAGAAATTATGCTGAGTGAAATAAGTAAAGCAGAGAGAGTCAATTATCATATGGTTTCACTTATTTGTGGAGCATAACAAATAACACAGAGGACATGGGGAGATGGAGAGGAGAAGGGAGTTGAGGGAAACTGGAGAGGGAGATGAACCATGAGAGACTATGGACTCTGAAAAACAACCTGAGGGTTTTGAAGGGGCGGGGGGTAGGAGGTTAGGGGAGCCAGGTGGTGGGTATTATGGAGGGCACGCATTGCATGGAGCACTGGGTGTGGTTCAAAAACTATGAATTCTGTTACGCTGAAAAGAAATTTTAAAAAATAAAATAAAATAAATTTAAAAAAAAGAAAAAAAATAAATTATCCTCTTTACTAGAGGGGAGGTGGATGGAAGGATGGATTAAACAGGTGATGGGGGGGTGCCTGACTGGCTCAGTGGGTTAAAGCCTCTGCCTTCGGCTCAGGTCATGATCCCAGGGTCCTGGGATTGAGCCTCTTGTCGGGCTCTCTGCTCAGCAGGGAGCCTGCTTCCTACTCTCTCTCTCTGTGCCTGCCTCTCTGCCTACTTGTGATCTCTGTCTGTCAAATAAATAAGTAAAATCTTTTAAAAAAGTAAATAAACATGTGATGAGGACTAAGGAGTGCAGTTGTTGTGATGAACCCTGCGTATTATATGGAAGTGTTAATCACTACTAAATTGTACACCTAAATCTAATAATACATTGTATGTTAACTAGCTGTAATTTAACTAAATTGAAACAAACTTAAAAACAAAACAAAACAAAAAACAAAGAAGCATATTAATAAATAAATAACATTGTCCAAAATAAAAATTGACATTCTTAGGGTGAAAAGTACAATTTATAAGTCCCTCTTATTCTACATAAATAAGGCACTGTTGAAATTCAATTTTATTTAATCATCAAAACAAATCTGTCATGGATATACTGTTACCCTCATTTTACAGAGGAGAGAACAAGTCTAGCGTGAGTAATTAATCCACCCAAGAACACTGAATAATCCATGATAGACATCCATATCCCTGTCAACTCTTCAACTTTTTTCCTGCTACTGATGACTTTTTAAACACTAAATTTATTGGGATATAATTTATATTCAATAAACTGCATCCATTCTAATAATATGATTTAGTGAGTTCTTATAAATGTATACACCCCTCCAACAATCACCACAATTGGGATTCCAAGGTAATAGTTGTAGGATTTATAGCACCTTCATAAGTTTCCTCCCATCTCTTTGTAGTCAATCCTCTGTCTATTCTAGGAAATCATTCAACTTTTCTTTGCCCTTTTCAAATTTTACATCTTTATTGAATATGATTCACACACTATAAAATTCAGCTGTTACAGGTGTTCAGTTCAATGTCTTTAGCATGTTCAGAGTCGTGCCACTAATACCACATTCTAACTTTAGGACATTTTCATCAGTTCAAAAAGAAACCCCTTATGCATTAGCAGTTACTGCCCATCTCCACTCTCTCCCCCTGGCATTCCCATCCCCAGCCCTCAATAAGCACTAGTTTAATTTTTGCCCAGTCTGCACATTTCAGCTAAGTGGAATCATATGATATATGTTTTTTTTGGGGGGGGGGTCTTCTTTCACTTAGCATAATAAAAACTCATCCCCCCAATACCACTTCTAATTGTCAAATATTCCACTGCGCAGAGGTACCACATCTTATTGACCCATTCATTATTTGTTGGACATCGGAGTTGTTTCCACTTTTTACTTTTATGGATAATAATGCTGCTATAAACATTCATGCATACATTTTTGTGTAGACATGTTCTAGTTTCTCTTCACCTATACACCTGGAGTGGGACCTCCAGTTTCCTGACCCCCACATAAGGAGTATGGAAGCCATCACTTCCATCCACACAACAAGGAAAAAGCTGAACAAAATGAAAACCAACAACTCTTCTTAGCTGCATCACAAAACCAAGGTCACAGGGCAGAACACAACCTCCACAGTTGGAGAGACAGGCAGGCAGGTACAGAGAATCACAATTTAGTGAAGCAGAAACACAAGCCTCACTGTGGGCAAGTTTGAAAGTTTAAAACTTCTGGAGGTCGTAGTCTTAAAGGAAGTGCCCTGAACTTTTGTAAATTTTACCTCCAGAATCCTGCCAGGTTCTTACAGTGAAGACCATGGAAAACCACTCTCCTACTTCCAGCAGGGGGAGGGGCAAAGCAGCCTTTTTTAAATACCCCAGAGAATTCTGTTCTTAAGGAGACCTGTTCTCAAAAGAAACCATTTTACCAGAACCTAACCAACTGGGATTTTACCATAGCCAAAACAGCCTAGGAGGGGTAGGGAAGGGAAATACCCAACTGCCACTGGCTCCACACTTCCACTCAGGGAAGGCAAATAACCCGCTCTAGTCCTTTATAGTCTTCTAGTCTCAGCTATGCATGACAGGAACTGAGAAGCACTTGCGAAAGTCATAGCCTGGGGCACAAGCTCACTGAAAGAACAGATCACAGGCTGTGGAAGGCTTATCCTCCCCCTACACCTTACCACAATATCAGTAGGGTTGCAGTGTAACTACAACGTAGGGACACAGCTGAAAGAAGTGCAGGTCTCATCTCAGCTTGTATTTAGGAAGTCCCTAGGGAAACCCAAAGATAATAAGGGGACAATAAACTGGACATTTTGGCTTCTGACATATACAGCCAGAGCAAACAGTAAACAGCCTAATCCTTCGCTGGGACTAGACATGCATAAACCCTCATATGAAAGGTTACTTCACTCCGTTCCTTTTACCCAGCATATCATGTCACATCAACAGACAAAAAACTCAGAGTGAAAAGACAGAGCAAGCCTCAGAAGTAGACTCAGATAAGGCACGGAGGGCTATTGGAATGACCAGATTGGGAATTTAAAACAACTGTGGTAGATTACTGAGTGCGCTAATGAATAAAGTAAACAGCATGCAAGAATAGATGGGCAATGTAAGGAGAGAAATGAAAAAATATCTAAGTATCAAGAGGAAATGCTGGAAATAAAAAACACTGTAGTAAAAAACAAAAATGTCTTTGGTGAACTGATTAATACTAGACACGGTCAAAGGGAGAATCCGTGAACTTGAAGAAATGTTGAAAGAGACTTCCAAAACTGAAATGCCAAGAGAAAAAGAAAGAAAGAAGAAAAGAAACAGAACACCGTATTCACAACCTGTGGGACAATAACAAATGTATTAACGTACATGTAAGGGGACTACCAGAAGGAGGAAAAAGTAAAGAACAGAAAAAAATATTTGGAACATTCCTGGCTGTGAATTTCCCAAAACTTATGGCAGATATCTATAGTAGATTTGTTGGGTGGGTCATATATTTACCGCATGTTTAACATTTGAGTACCTGTTAAAGTATTTCCAATGTGACTGCACCACTTTGCATTTCCACCAGCAAGGTATGAAGGCTGCAATTTCTCTACATCCTTGTCAACATATTGTTGTCTTTTGACTATTATAGTCATCTGTTGACTACTATAGTCATCCAGCTGAATGTGAAGTCATACCTCGTTTGCTTTTCTCTAATGCATAATAATGGAGAGTGTCTCTGCATGGGACTCTTGGTCATTTGTGTATCTTCCTTGGAAAATATCTATTTTCTTTGCTCATTTTTAGTTGGGTTAGTTTTCTTCTTATTGAGTTATAAAATGTCTTTATATTTTCTGGATATCAGTCCCTTATCAGTCGTGATATCAGATATATGACTTACTAATATTTTCTATAGACCTGCCTTTTCACGTTCTTGATGAGATTATTTTTAGCACATTAACAAAAATTTACTGTAGTCCAATTTATGCACATACATAGGTTTATGTATATATGTTCTTATGCATTTTTGCCACTTGACAAATTTTGACACCAAACCTGTGTTTGGTATCATGCCCATGAAACCATTGTTTAATTCAAGGTCAAGGAGATTTACTCCTGTTTCCTTAAGAGTTCTATAACCTTAACTATTAGAATTATGTCTGTGATCCATTCAAGTTAAATTTTTTATATGGTGTAAGCAAGAGGACCAACTTTATTCTTTTGCATGTGAATATTCAGCTGTCTTTACACCATTTGTTGAAAAGAATATTATTAATTTTTCTTGACATTCTTATTGAAAATCATTTGCCCATAAATTTGTTTCTGGACTATTTGTTCTAGTCCATTTATCTATGCGTCTATCCTTATGACAGTCCACACCATCTTGATTTGAATTCAGGAAATGTGAGTACCCCAGTTTTATTATTTTACAAAATTTTCTGGGCTACTCTATGTCCATTAAATTGTTATGTGAATTTTCTTTTTTTAAAGATTTTATTTATTTATTTGACAGACAGAGATCACAAGTAGGCAGAGAGGCAGGCAGAGAGAGAAGGGGAGGCAGGCTCCCTGCCGAGCAGAGATCCTGATGCGGGGCTCGATCCCAGGACCCCGGGATCATGACCTGAGCCAAAGGCAGAGGCTTTAACCCACTGAGCCAACCAGGCACCCCTTATGTGAATTTTCTAATCAGCTTGTCATTTTTGAAACAAACAAACAAATAAACAAACAAAAAAACAAAAACAGCTGGGATTTGGTAGAGATCACATACAATTTGTAAATGAATTGGGGAGTACTGTCATCTTGATAATACTGTCTTTTGATGCATGAACATGGAATGTCTTTCCATTTATTTAGATTTCCTTTAATTTCTTTCAACAAAGTTTTATAATTTCCAGTACATATAAAGTGTTACACTTCCTTATAAATCTTATCTGTAAGTATTTGATTTTTATGATGCTACTTTTCCTGAACTCTAATAATTTTTACATGTGATCCTTAGGATTTTCTACATACCTGATCATGTATCTACAAAAAGTGATAATTTCCTTTTTCCTTTAGCGTTTGTATGCACTTATTTCATTTTCTTGGTTACTTTACTTGACTAGAAACTCTAAAGCATAATAGCATAATGCTTATTAAAAATAGGAGGACAGGGGTGCCTGGGTGGCTCAGTTGGTTGAACATCTGACTCTTGACTTTGGCTCCAGTTGTGATCTCAGCATTCTGAGATCGAGCCCCACTTTGGGCTCTGCACTGAGCATGGCGCCTGGTTAGGATTTTTTTCTCTCTCCCTCCCTCTGCCTTTCCCCTGCCCTCACTCTCTCTCTTAAAAAAAAAAAAAAAAAAAAAAAAAAAAAAAAAAAAAAAGTGGCAGGTTGGACAACTTTGTCATGGTTCTGATTTTAGGAAGAGAACATTCTATCTTTCGTATAATGTTAGTTGTAAGTTTGTTGTAGATGCCCTTAATTGGGTTAAGAAAGCTCCCTTTATTCCAAAACTCTTGATGGATTATTTTGATTTGTTTTGTGCTATGTTTTATCATGATGAAGTACTAGATTTTATCAAATGCTCTTTGTGTCTATTGTGGTGTTTCATGTGTTTTGATTTTTATCCTATTAATATGATGTATCACATTGACTGATTTTTGTATGATAAATCAAATTTTCATTTCTTAGATAAATCTATGTTTGTTTGTTTTAGAATTTCATATACATTTAATCACTTAGTATATATCACTTAATATATATATTATCATATACATTTAATCATTTTTTTTGTTCCTGTTCTTCAGACCAGCATAATGTTCTTGAGATTCATCAACCCTCTTCCACGTATCAGTAGGTCATTTCCTTTTATTGTTAGTAGTATTCTGTGGTATGGATAGAACATGACATTTTTTCATCCATTACCTATTAATGGACATTTGGTTTGCTTTTAAGTTTTGGCTAGAATGAATAAAACTGCTATTAATATTTGTGTACAAGTCTCTGTGTAAATATTCATCTTCATTTACCTTGGGTAAATATCCAGGAGTGCAACTTCTGGGTCATATCGTATATGGAAGTTTAACTCAAGAAGAAACTGATACATTTTATTCCAGTGTAGTTATGCCATTTTAAATCTTCACCAGCAGTGTATGAAGTTCAGTTGTTCTACAACTTTGCCAACACTTTTTATTGTCAGTCTTTTTGTTTTTTAGTAGTCCTAATGGACATACATGTTCAATACCTTTTCATGTGCTTATTATCTATGTCACTCACATAGCTTCTTTTCTAAAGTGTTCAAGTTGTGTTTCCTATTTTGTTTTTTTTTTTTTGGGGATTCAAATTATTTTTGGATATATTTGGATCCAAAAATAATTTGGATTCAAATTATTTTTCACATATACGTACAATAAATATTTTTTCTCATTTCGCTCCTTCTGCAGATTCATTTTCTTTTTTTTTTTAAAGATTTTATTTATTTTTTTGACAGAGATCACAAGTAGGCAGAGAGGCAGGCAGAGAGAGAGAGAGAGGAGGAAGCAGGCTCCCTGTGGAGCAGAGAGCCCGATGCAGGACTCAATCCCAGGACCCTGGGATCATGACCTGAGCCGAAGGCAGAGGCTTAACCCACTGAGCCACCCAGGCACCCTTGCAGATTCATTTTCTTAATGGTGTCTTTGTAACCAAATGCTTTAATTTTTATAAAGTTCAATTAATTATGGTTTATGATCTTCATAGTTCTGATTAAGACACTTTTCCCTAGGGGTTCCTGGGTGGCTCAGTTGGTTGAGCATCTGACTCTTGACTCTTGACTCAAGAGTTGTGATCTCAGGGTCCTGGGATAGAGCATAGGGCTCCTACTCAGTGGGGAGTCTGCTTCTCCCTCTCCCTAGGCCTGCCTCTCCCCTGGTTGTGCTTGCCTGTTCTCTCTCCCTCTCTTTCTCTCTCTCTCTGTCAAATAAATAAATAAAATCTTTTTAAAAAGAAAAGAAAAGAAAGAAACTTTTCCCGATTCTAGGCCTTCAAATTTTTTTTCTATGTCTTTCTTTGGAAATTTTATAATTTTAGCATTTACATGTAGGTCTATTATTTATGCCAAATTAATTTTGTGTGGCAGGAGATGATGGCAAATATTAATTTTTTTTACATATGGAATCTGTTGTTCTAGCATCACCTGTTTAAAAGACATTATTTGTTGAAAATCAATTGACCATGTGTATATGGGGCATTTCCTAGACTTACTATTCTATTGCAGATAAATTAGCTGAAAATATCCCAGATATCTCGAAAGACATCACTTACCCCCATTATATCTTCTGTTTTCTTTATTTCACTGTTGAGCTCACATAGTAAACTTATGGTTTCATCTCAAGAATTTACATTAGCTTTTTTGTTTGTTTTGTTGTCATTCTTCTCATGATAGCTTCTTTCTGTTTACTGTATATTTACTTCATATATAACATCTTTGATGTTCTTTATTAATTTCCTGAGATCTGAGTTGCCATATGTTGTCATTTCTCTTCAGCATGAAAAAAATATCAGGACCTTTTAATAGTACATTTCCACTTACTCCCTCATTCTGGTACTGTGTTGTTTTAGTATTTCATCTATCTACATTATAAACTTCAGAATACATTGTTATAGTTTTAGCTTTAAATAACCATAGTCTTTTAAAGAAATTAAGAAAGGAAAAAATCAGCAAAATTGAATATAGATCATTAGGAATTGCAGATGTAAGACACTCAGCAAACTAAACAGGGCGAACACAGAGAAAATGCTCTCTTAGCTATACCATAGTCAAACCATAGTTTCCTCGCTTCTAGATTCCTCTCTAATTTTCAGGTGCTATGCCAACATTAGGCTTTCCCTCTAATACCTCAAAAAAAAACAACAACAAGATATGAGCTTTCTGATCTACACAGAGTTGAGAATCCACTCAGCTTAAAAAGCAGCAAACACTGGTCTTACCTTATCTTTAGCCAAATCTTTAAAGTGTATATTATTCTTGGATCTCTGGCTACATTCTTGTTAGCCCCACCTAGGATCTCCCTCATAGGTGAGGTCTAGCTATCAACCTGGTATTTGGGCAATTTATACTCAAAATTTGGGGGTTTACTCCTGAAATTCTCTCACTATCAGGTTATCTCCACCTGTTATTCTAGTTATAACCACTATTGTTTGCTACCTTGAGCTAGTAAGCCTTCAATTTTCTGCTGCCCTTGTCTGCACCCATAGTAGGTGTTAGAGAGTGCCTCCTGCCAGAAAATTGTAACTCTTGCCCTTTTGGCTAGAGTTTTTTTAAAAAGTAAACTCAACTGGCTTCTGTTTTTGTAATGTCTTCTTGGAATTTATTTATTTATTTATTTATTTATTTATTTTTAAGATTTTTATTTATTTATTTGACAGAGAGAGAGCAAGAGAGAGAACACAAGCATGGGGAGTTGGGAGAGGGAAGGAAGCAGGCTTCCCACTGAGCCAGAAGCCTGATGTGGGACTCGATTCCAGGACCCTGGGATTATGACCTGAGCTGAAAGCAGTCACTTAACAACTGAGCCACCCAGGCATCCCTCTTCTGGGAATTTGAACAATCATCTTTAATATTTGGTCCAGTTTGTAAACTCCATATACGTTTATATAAGTTGCTAAGTGTAACTCCAGGTATTCATCAAACTTTCATGTTATCTGGTTGAACATTATCTGTATACTGATATCTAGATAAACATTACTTGCCCAAGTAATCTTCCCACGGTTTCTTTTTTGTGTTTCAAATGCACCTGCTCCCTTCCTTAATGCTTATCTTTTTCAATATTACTTCAACATATATTTGATTGTTTTCCTGAGGATATAAGCACCAAAGAAGAAGCATTATGTTTGTTTTGTGCAACACTGTATGTATGTCCAGCACCCAGCATGGTGCTTAGAATGCAATGTCTGCTTAATGCACGTTGACTGAGTGAATAAAATAAAATCTCTGGTGAACTATGTATAAAACCCAAAGCTGAAATGATCTTTAATCTCAATGAAGCAATTCCAACAAACATCAATGGTATAAAAATTTCTGACTTTAAATCACACTGGAAACTAAACACACAAAATCCCAAAAGAATAAAGATTAAAAAAACTGGCTAAATGCAGTCAGGATTTTTTTTTAAACTTTGAAAAAAAAAATCAACACAGAAGTTGAGACACACTTAGGAATTTGCAATTAGGAATAAGTAAGGAATGGAAATAAGAAGATAAAACAAAATTAAACTTTTTGGGAAGAGACAAACATTTAATGAGAACGAACTTCTCATGCTTTTACAGGAACAGACCATAATTCAAACCAGGAAAATTTGGAAATGTTTTCCGGACAGCTATACAAATGAACACAAGAATTCAGTTAACAGTGTTCTTGTAATGACTACAGAAAATTGGTGGGATAGGCCTGGAGGGCAAAAATGCTACTTGCTTATGATAAAAACAATAAAATCAGAAGAAAACATAATCAGAACTAGTAGCTACCCAAACTAAAATGAAATGGTTATTTTGAGATTCTATCTTATCTTAAAATAAAATTCTATCTTATTTGTCTACAGCAGCAACCTTGTTGTTCCTTACAAGAGTATGTCAAAGGCATTTTTGTGTGGGTTAACTCTATCCCTTTGACACTCTGGTAAGAGACATAAGTCCACAGCAGCCCCCCGCACCCCCCTCCCCCCTGCCAACACTCTTTATTGAGAGAAAAAAAAATCTGAAATCACTGCTCTGTACTTTTGCCAAATTAGATAATCCAATACTAAATGAAAAGCTGTATGGTATAATAGAAGAACAATGGAAAAGGAAATGAGAAGATCTGTCCTTAATGAACTGTGTGACATGGAGTATTTCACTCAACTGTAAGGCATCAGTGCTCTCATTAGCTAAGCAAGGAGACTCAACAAGGTGGCATCTAAGACATATTCTACTTTTTATCATTTCTTAACTTGTTATTCAAATAATTTTCCACATCAAGATCCACCTGTCATCGTGACCTAAAACTTTACTGAAAAAATAAGTATTGGAATTAATTTTACAAATTATCAGATGGTAAATAGTGTCTTGCAGTCCTTATGCAGGATTACACTGCATTGCATTTATTCATTAATCCAACAAATACTTACTAAATGTTTATTATGTTCCTTTCTACTATATGAGGCTATGGATATAAAATGGTCATCAACAAATTTCAAGTCCTCAACTAAGTCATAAAGAAATAAAGGAGACAGGTCAAAGGAAAAATGTGCCATGATTTGAATAAATGCAAAGTATTCTGAGAGCACAAAAGAAAATTACTTCACTTGGTTTTTAGAAAGTTAGGGCAAGTGTTTCAAGGTAGATGATACATATGAAATTGTGCTATGTACTATAGAGAAATTTACAGATGTCACCAAACAGCCCCTAGTTTCAAAGTGATGTGGTTTTGAACAGAAGACAAAACGTAGGTAAATTAAATTAGTATTGAATGAAAGGTAACAAGGGACACAAAAAGTTACCTATACAAATTTTCATCATTTTAAAAGTAGTGGAAACTTCCTGCAACTAAAGAAATCAAGGACATCTTCAAGGAAACTGTGACATATCAGCTGGTATTAAAAAGACAAGGGAAAGCATTCCAGAAAGAAGAGATTAATTAAGTCCAAATTTCTAGAGCTAAGGAGTAGCCAACAATGTCACTTAACCAAATCCTAGGGAAGTAGGGAATAGAACTACCAAGGCTTATTTGGGGTGTGGGGGGTTGTTGAGCATGTCCTTTAAATAACAGATGGATTCATATTCAGAGATAGCACCAAGGCTCGCTCACTCTCTCCTTGACTCTAATGATCCCTGATCTATGAACCATGACCTGATGCTTTTTTTTTCTTATAGGCATCCCTAAGCTAACATCTTTAAACCTTAGCAATGCAGATACAAAATCATTTCTCTTTGTCTTTTAACATTCATATGTAAAATGTACTGAAGTTTTTTTTAACATTTCTGTTTTTTTAACAGTTCATTACTTAAAGGAATCACCAGGAAGTATAAAATGGGTTACAATGCTGGGCCAGTCCAGTCTGTAACCTTGTGTTCAGAGAATAGACAGTTTTCTGTGACTGATGGTCCCTTTAGGACTGGGAAGGACTGAGGAAAAGTAGCTCTCTAATGGGACTGGGATTCTGGGTAGACAAAAAGACGTCCACACTAGTGTTCCTGCCTTGAGGAGCTGAGGGAAAAAAACAGTATAAAAAGCCTTATTTTCCCCCTTGCTATATGTGAAAGTACATACTGTCATGTCAGTGCTTGATAAATATTTACTGGTTTTAAAAGAAACATACTAATGGCTCCCCTAAATGTCCAGCATTCAATAACATTTCAGCATGCAACCCCACCAAAACAAAATATTTAGGAATTATATTCCAAAACATATAATCCCTCACCCCATCAGTAAATACAAACACACATTCCAAAAGTAAAAGAATGGTTTAAATTCCATAAATAAAAGGGGAGATGATGTTGAAAATTATTAGAGCTTTTGAATGAGAAACATTCAAAATATCGAAGAACTCGATTCAAGATTTTTAAAACGCTTTTCACAAAGTAAAACTAAACTCTTAAATTTCTTGAATCCAGCAATGGTATCTACCAAGGTAAATACAAATCAATCCGCGGTAGTTTATCAAGGATGTTTGTCAGCAAACACTGTTATCCCGAAAAGAGAAAGAAAACAAAGTCCTTCAAGAAACTAAACGAGATATCCCCAGAGTTCCTGCTCCTGGGTAACGGGAAGCCCTTACTAAGTTTCACATCCTTGTATCAGCGTCCTTTACAAGCTTAACTGGGTCACACTGTATGGATTCCTTCGAATAATAGATTAGGTCCAACAGATGAGAAAGCAGAGAACTCCCAGGGGGTGATGCGTAATGATAACCCTGAGGAAGGACAAAAGAAAACCTAACAATGAGTGAAGAGACATAGGAGAATTGAAAAAAGCAAAGTAGTCTGAGGGTGGGGGGTGGCACCCAAACAGAGGGTTAAGAGATGCTCTCTAAGTCACATTTGTTTGTGTAGAAGACGCAGACCCAGCTCCGTTATTTAACTGTAAATTCTTAAACCTTTTCTGTTGGCTTCCCTCCACAGAGCTCAAAATCAAGGAGCTTCTCCTCAGATATTCCACTCCTACTTACTCAACTGAGAGAAACGAAACATCTGTCCACAGCAAAGACTGTCACGTGAGTATTATAGCAGCTTTATTCACAATAGCCCCAAATTAGAAACAACCCCGGTATCCATCAAGGAGTGAAGGGATAACCAAAATATGACACATCGATTCTAGAGGAACCTACTCACCAATTCAAAGGAATAAACCACCAGTAGATCCAAAAACTTGGATAAACCTCAAAATCATTGTACTGGACAAAAGAAATTTGACAAAAATGAATATACACATGGTGATATTAACATAAAAATTCAGATGCAAGTTAAAAAGGCAAGTTGATGCAGGGTGATAAAAACCAGACCAGTAGTTGTCTGGGAACCAAGATGGTGGGAAGGTGAACTACAAAGGGCCCAATGAAGCTCTCAGAGGTGATGCAAATATCCTGTGTTTGATGTCCGTGGTGGTTTAGACATGTATACCATCTGACAAAAGTTTATCTAATTGTATACTTTAAATAGATGCTTGTTTTTCGTCATCAATTCTCCCTCAATAAAATCACTAAAAAACAAGGTTTTTGAAAAATTTTGTGAAAAGTTTAAAAACTTTTAAAGCAGGGCCCTGTTTGATGCATAGTTACTAGACATGTTAAGTAGCTGGGTTGTTTTTTTTTTTTTTTTTCCTGAACAGTATTTGAGAGGATTATTTTAATTCAAGACTTTGTAAAGGCTCAAAAGAGTGATAATTTTAAAATTTTTAAATTTTAATTTTTATATTTTTAAGAGAGATAATTTTTAAAAACCTAAAGGGGAAAGAACAGACAAGTATTGATCACTTATTAAGTACAAACAGTTTGCTTATGCTGCATCATTTATTTCAATGTAATAAGTAGAATTTAATCCATATTGTAAGTGAAAAAAACCCAAGGCTCAGAAAGTTCATTGAATTTCCTCTGGCTTTCACATCATTTCAGACCAGTGCTTCATACTCCTATGTAAGATTTGCTTACTTAACATAGTGAGGGAGACATTACATTCAGTAAAACGTACCCGTTTGAAGTGCACATTCCCATAAGAGTTAATCCATGTATCTAGTCATGCAATCACTATCACAAGCAACAAAATATTTTCATCACACCAACCATTTCTTCTGTGCCATTCCCAGTTAATTGTTGCAATTCTTGGGCCTAATCAATCACTTACCCGCCTTCTTTCATGATAGAGTAATTTGCAATTTCTTATATGCAAACTTTTATATTTCCATACCGAATATAAGCTTTTTTATTCAAAAAGAATATGAGTAGATTCATATTCTTGTGTGCCTGACTTCTATAATTAATTCAGTGTAATAGTTTCATGATTATTACATATTACTATGTGTCTAAGCAACTTGTCCTTTTAAATTACTGAATAGTAATCCACCATAGAGATATATTGCATTTTTAATCTAGTCACCTGTTGGTTGATATTTAGATTGGTTTTAATTCCCAGTTTAGGACTATTACAAATAAAGCTTTTATGAACATTTGAGTATAAATCCCTATATGTACATGTTTTGTTATTCCCTTGGTTAAATGCCCAGCTCTGCAAGAGATACATACATAAACATACAGATGTATGTTTAACTTTATAAGAAATTGCCAAACGGTTTTCCAAAGTGGTTGTATTATTTTACATTTGCACCAGCAATAAAGAAGAGCTTCAGCAAATATTTGGTTTATTGTCATTAAAACAACAACAAA
Organism: Mellivora capensis; assembly: GCA_004024625.1. Classification (NCBI taxonomy): domain Eukaryota; kingdom Metazoa; phylum Chordata; class Mammalia; order Carnivora; family Mustelidae; genus Mellivora; species Mellivora capensis. The sequence continues at coordinate 61,368 of PISX010008375.1, read as the reverse complement.
ATATAGCCATTCTAATGAATATCTCATTTTGGTCCTGGTTTGCATTTCCCTGGAGTTGAGTACTCATACACTTATTGGCGATTTGTTTAGCTTCTTTTTGCCCATTTTTGTACTGGCTTGTTTTTCTTCTTATTGTGTTGTGAGAGTTCCTCATGTATTATAGGTAAAAGCCTTCTGCCAGATATACATTTTGTAAATATTTTCTCACAACATATACTTGCCTTTTCGTTTTCTTCATGTCTTTTGGAGAGCAAAAGTTTTAACTTTTGCTAAAGTTTGATTTATCAATTCTAAGGAATTATAATTTTTGTGTATTAAATAAGAAATACTTGCCTACTCTTAGTTTTCAAGGATTTCTCATATATTTTCTTCTATAGATTTTGCAGTTTAGATTTTACATTCATGTCTATCATCCATTTCAGTTTCATCTTTTCTGCATGGTATGTGGTAAAGACTCATGTTCATTTTTTACCCACATGTTCAGTTATTCTAGCACCATTATTTATTTATTTTTAAAAATGTATTTATTGATTTGAGAGAGAGTGAACGAGAGAGCACTAGTAGAGGGAGGGGCAAAGGGAGAGGGAGAAGCAGGCTCCCTGCTGATCAGGGAGGATACAGGGTTGGATCCCAGGAGGCTGGGATCATGACCAGAGCCTAGGGCAGACGCTTAACTGACTGAGCCGCCCAGATGCCCCTCTAGCACCATTTTTAAAAAATACATTCCTATTCAATTATATTGGCATCTTTGTCCAAAATTTACCATATATACATGAGTCTATCTTGGAATTTATCTATTATTTTCCACGTATCTTTCTACCAATATTATGTGTCTTGACTAAAAGAGCTTTATAATAAGTCTTTAAAACAGGTTGTGTAAGTTTTTTTCTTCTTTTTAAAATTGCTTTGACTAATGTGGGTCATTAGAATTTACACATAAATTTTAGACTCTGCTTGTCAATTTCACTATAAAATAAGCTTGCTACAATTTTGATTGTGATCTAGTTGAACCATTAGATTGATTTGGGGAAAATTCATATTTCAGTAAGTCTTCAGCCTCCCAATTAGCAAATGTGCCCTATCTTTCCATTTTCTTAGGTCTCTTTAAATTTATTTCAGCAATATATTTTAGTTCTCATTGCAGAGGTCTTGCACTTCAAATTTATCCCTAAGATTTTGTGTTTTTGATGCTCTTAAAAACAAATTGTATTTTTTCCTTTATGTTCCAATTTTCCGTTATTTTATAGAAATGCTAGTGATTTTGGGGGCGCCTGGGTGGCTCAGTGGGTTAAAGCCTCTGCCTTCGGCTCAGGTCATGATCCCAGGGTTCTGGGATTGAGCCCCACATCGGGATCTCTGCTCTGCCTGCTTCCCCCCCTCTCTCTGCCTGCCTCTCTGCCTGCTTGTGATCTCTGTCAAATAACATCTTAAAAAAAGAAAAAAAGAAATGCTAGTGATTTTTTATATGTTGATTCATATAAGTTCACTTACCAGTTTTAGCTGTTTTCTTTTTTTTTGCATATACCTCAGAAGTTTCTACATAGATGATCATGCCATCTGCAAATAAACAGTTTCGTTTCTTGTCCATTTGGTATGCCTTTTTGTTTTTGTTTTTGTTTTGCCTTTTTCCATTGATTTCTATTTATGTAGTGTTTGATACTGTTTGATAATATTGTTAAGGATTCATATGCTTTAAAAAACATACAGCAGTAAGTTAGATACACACTCACTTGAGACAACTTACTACATTCTTCCTTGTGATATCAATGTGGCATCAGGTGTTTTTAGATGTGACTAAGACAACAATTTGTTGAGGATTCATTTGATTTGAGTTTAATGGTAAATACTTTCGTAGTTCACTTTCATTTATAGTTACTTTATTGTATGCTCTCCTGATGCGGAGATATCCCTCTGTCCGCGGTGCCAATAAACTCAACTTTGTGACATGACTGAAGTGTCTATTATGTCTATCTTCTTCTAACTTTGGTAGAAATGTGCATAAGGGAGGAAAAAGGTTTGAAGTGCATGGAGCTGAAAACGTATATGTAACAAAATCTTTCCAAATAGAAATATTTAGCACACAATATGTTGCTACTTCCTAATTATGTGCATTGAGCATGTTCCCATGAACTTTGATCTCCTTTATAAAATGGAGATAAAAATATAATACATATGTTATATATAAATAAGTTATATAAAATACGTATTATATATTAACTTGAGAGATTGATATTTTTATTGATATTGGTAATTTTATCTCCATGCCATTGGAAAAAAAATATATGGCATTTATCATTGCACTTTGCATTATGCTGGCAATTGTTATGTGACAGGAGAAAAATACTAAACTATAAGTAACACAATCCCCTTCTCCCTCCTTTTCTATAAAGTGTAGTTCCTGATAAAAATAACTTATGTTTTGTGAGCTGGTAGAAGAGGATACAGACTGGGGGAGCCAATCCCAGAAAGTATAGACTCAGAGGAAGAGTAAAAAAAAAAAAGGAAGAAATGTGTGCACCTGTAGGGAGCCTGACATTTGAGGGATTATGATAATGGACAAGTAGGATTCTTAGAAAGTTCTGTGTTTGATGTACCATCTAATCCCTTTCTCAATGTCGTCAAAAGACCCTCAATAAAGAAGTACACTCCTCTTGAAGGGTTTGGGGTAAATCTGTTTATTTTTAGTGTGACTTTGTGATGAGGCTGGCCTTAAGGCAGGAACTGAAAAGTACAAATGTATTCATTTGCAGCCATAATCAATTTCACTAAAACAGAAGTGTCATCACAAGTCTGAAGGAAAGAAAGCATTGGAGAAATCAGGGAAAAGTGGCCTGGGTACACAGGCCTATACTAAGTCAGATAAACAATAATATTAGAAAATGTTTAAGCAGGTAGAACCCTGGGAACAGATCTTTGACAGTCCTGAAGCCAAGGGTGATTTGTTAAAGAGCCACAAATATGATGTTTGGAGACTTTATTTCCTTTTTATTCCGAGGTGTCTCCTGAGATGTTTAGAAACTCAAGATTCTTGAAGAAGCTATCAAAAGAACAGAAGACAAAAATACTAGCCACCAATCACTTAGAAAAAGATAAACTGTAACCAGAAGGAATTTACAAACTCCAAAGTCCTGTCTCCAGACAGTTTTGTGCTTAAGGTTTTTTTCAGTGACACATTGGAAAGCTTTCACTGGTAAATCTATCCAAGACTGGAAAATAAATCAGGGCTGTTTACCAAATTAGACACAATGTGCAAAGATTGGATGTGATGAAGAAACCTGTGTGGATAATAGTCATAGCACACTGGTTCCTATTTCACTGAATTTTGAAGTTTTTAAAAAACTTATATGTTTGGGACGCCTGGGTGGCTCAGTTGGTTATGCATCTGTCTTTGGCTCAGGTCATGATCCTAGGGTCCTGGGATGGAGTCCTATATTCCATATCGGGCTTCCCGCAGAGCCCTGCTTCTCCCTCTGCCTGCCGCTCCCTCTGTTTGTATTCTCTCTCTCTCTGTCAAATGAGTAAATAAAATCTTAAAAAAAAAAAAACCCTATATGTTTTTTGGAGGATGATGCTCACTTTCATATGGATAGTGCACACAAAAGAAAGGAAAATTCAAGAGGAATTAATAATGGCAAATATCAGCTTTTAGCACCCACTGGGTGATTTATTTTACATACTCTATTGCCAAGCGTCATAGTAATCATGAAGACTAAGAGTTAAAATGCCAATATTACCTATAAAAAGAAACCTGAGTTTATTTTAAAAAGAGCCAAAATGATCTCTGCAAGTTTATAGGCACTGATGAAACACTATTCAGATCCAGATCTGCTTGACTCCAAATCCCATGGTCTTCTCAGCTACCAGCTGTTGGGATGGTCAATGTACTGGATTCCTTTGAAAGAACCCTAATTGCCTTCCCCTTGCAACAGATACATTCTTAGTTGATCCATATTAGTTCTTCTAGAAGTCTGTTTTTTTAGACTATGATTCCTTTCACTATTTCCTGCTCACTACTGGTTCTCATTCTGGCCAGGGTTTATTGGTCCATGGGTAGGCACCTGATAAAAGCTGACCTATTTATAGTATTTCTCTGGATTTGTAAAATTAATGACAAGTAAGTAGAATTAAGAACAACATGTATGGCTTTGTAAGTTAGGGGAGCATAGGACACCAAACTGCAGAGAAAGAGAAGAAACATGTATAGAGAAACATCAAGGTGAGAGAAAGATTTCTGCCTGGGTTCTTAATAGTTTCTATTCCCAGAACTAATTCCAGTTCTTCCTGTGGCCCAGCCACATTCTTCCTGTTGAGCACCACGATGTTCCCTTGTTCCATTATGATTTGTTGCCCTGTTTTGCTTCAGTTAGCTCCAGCTGGCTTTCTTTACTTGCAATCCAAGAGTTCTAACACCAAATATGACAGAGTTGATTTTCATCAGAAGGATAAACAGATAAAATTTCACTGGCCTCAAAGATCAAGTTGACCCAAGGTCTATGTCTTTCTTACAAAGACCTTCGTAGATCTCTAACTGTAGTTCTCTCTGTGAGACCTCTGAGACCACACCCTCCTGCTGAGCACAAGATCTCTTTCTAGGAAACAGGGATTTTAAAACACCTATACCAGTCATGCAAATGAGTTACCATTAAGACCACCCAAACTTTGGATCAAACAGACCTGAGTATAAATTCCAGGTGGTAGTTTCCTGAGCAATCTTGGGGAAAAAAATCACTTAGTGTCACTAAATCGTAGAGTTTTTAAAAATGGAGGCAATGTATCTCAAATTGTGGTTGTCTGGCATATAGTAGGCACTCAATAAACACTACTTGTAGATTGCCCCAATTCTGACCTTATTTTCCTACTGGTGATAAGTAACATTGCCATGCATGTGAATTCCCTACACTTGTTTTCTATATGATCTTCCTTTATAACTTCTTGTGTAACAGCACAAACTAAAGATAGAGAGGCTGCCTCCCAGGGTTAACAGTCTAATTGAAGAAAATTCACAGCCATGCAACAGGCCAGGTTGGGTATAATGATACAGGGAAAGCCCTGTGCTAAGGTCACACAACATGGAAACATTTAACTCAGACTGGAAGTTCAGAAGAAATTATCTGGTGCCCCAGTTTCTTGGGTCACTGTTTCCTTCTCAGGAAAGCTGTTAGATCTGCTTGCAGCCCCACTGTGATTGAGAAATAAAGTGCTGTTCTGTTAAGTGACTAAGATTTAGGAGTTCTTTGTTATAACTAATGTGAATTATATAAATATACCTAGTTCCCAAACACCAGAGCCCCATCTCTGAGCACAAGCCCCCAGGTTATGGATACTTGCACGTAGACTCAGGAACCACCTTGCCGCACAGATTTCTATCGTTTGCTGCAAAGCTTGTTGATTCTACACAGCTTGTCTTAACTCCTTCCTTTTGATCCATCTGTTCCTTTTAATCAACACTGACCACACCCTCCCCCCAACACAAGCCCCCATGGTGACCTCTGACAGTATCTGTATCATCTGACTCACCTCATAGTGTCTGTCTTGTCTCCAGCTGCCCAAAGATGCTGGGAGGACAGATAGAACAAAGTCCTTACTGCACAAAAGGCAGCTTTAATTCCACGTTCCCACATTCTCCAGGTCTCAATTTCTATCTTAAACCTTTTCCTAAATCTGCAAAAATGCTTACTTAGTGACACTGCATTGTGACTCAATTGAATAGGAAGAATGGCTTTTGTTTTGAGCAAGCAAAGACCTTACCTTTTTTTTTTTTTGAGTAAAAATTCTAGATTTTATTTTTATTTATTTATTTTATTTTTTTAGTGTTCCAAGATTCATTGTTTATGCACCACACCCAGTGTTCCATGCAATACGTGCCCTTCTTAATACCCACCACCAGGCTCACCCAACCCCCTACCCCTCTCCCTCCCAAACCCTAAGTTTGTTTCAGTGTTCACAGTCTCTCATGGTTTGTCTTCCCCTCCGATTTCTCTGAAAGATACAGATGTGGTGAAAAGAAGGGCCATCTGTACCCCAGTGTTCGTAGCAGCAATGCCACAGTCGCCAAACTGTGGAAAGAGCCAAGATGTCCTTCAAAGACAAATGGATAAAGAAGATGTGGTCCATATATACAATGGAGTATTATGCCTGTATTATGGATATGTATAATGGAGTATTACGGAGTATTATTCAGAAAGGATGAATACCCCACTTTTGTTTCAACATGGACGGGACTGGAGGAGATTATGCTGAATGAATTAAGTCAAGTAGAGAGAGTCAATGATATGATTTCACTTACTTGTGGAGCAGAAGTGATCTGGGGGAAAGCAAAGACCTTATTGTTTTGATTTAGTTTCCTAATTCCTCTCAACCTGAATAGGCACAATCTCCAATGATCCTTTCTCTACTCTCCCTATCTTCCCTCTTCAACTTCCCTCCACTACACACACATACACACACACACACACACACATACACCCCATCTCCACACCACACACACTGTAGTCCATGTAGGTTCATGCTCATAATAGAGCCTTGTTGTGTCCTATATCCCATCCTACAGCACTTGGTTTAGGTTTCTCCATAAGCTTTTATCAGAGCCTTCACCCTGAGATTGGATCTAAGCCTATGAATTAGTTAGAGACGTGTCAGAAAAGGGAATCAGCTTAGAATGGCTTCAGAGTTCTCCCAGATTTTGCTCCTCTGGATATTTTTCTTCCTTTGTTTGTTTGTTTGAAGTATGCTCCACGCCAACGTGTGGCTTGAACTCACGACCCTGAGATAAAGAGATGATACTCTACCAACTGAGTCAACCAGGCACCCCGTTTGTCTGAATATTTTTACCCATTTGCTTGAGTGCCCAGGAATCCTCCCTGAAGACCCACTTGAGGTAGATGAACATTTGGGACATGGTGCATTGGCAAGGTTGGTTGTCCTTACTAGATTTTTCTTTACACTATGTTTCTGTTCTTTTTGGTTTTACCATCTAGTCTCAGTATATTCTGCACATAGGGCTATTTACATATGATAATACTCATAGTAATGGATGATAACTATCAATTCTGTCAGAGAAGCTAAGGAAGTTCTTGGATTTTAACTCCTTCCTAACTTGAATGCTTTGAATCTGGAGTCCAATTTTATAAAACTGGCAAGTGTTTTAAAATAGAGCCTCTTTACAAAGGCTTGATCTATCTTCTCAGTCTTAGAAATTTATTTTTCTTTTGTTACATTTTTTCTTTATCAAAGTAATATAAACACACTTCAGGGAAGAGGCAAATGAAAAAATACTCAATCTCAGCCCTCAACAAGAAATGTTAACATTTTTCTATTGTTTTCCTTCTCTAGCCATTTTTTATGAATATGAACATTACGAACAGAATTATGATCATAGCATTTTTTTCAATTTTATTGTAACTAATTATTCTACCCCACTTGTGGTTTTTAGTTATTTGACTATTTGCTCTTTAACTGCCTTTTGTTAAATGCTTGAGTCAAGAGATACATAAGAGACTTTTCCGAGTGACTTTTCTTACTCATTTCAATGGCAGCTAAGACCAAGTAATTGTCTAATAAATACTATCAGTTTATCACTAAAGATGTAAGAAGTAGTATTTCTTTCTCCCTCAAAAAGGACCTGAATAACAACAAACCACCAAATGCTATTGCACAAACCTTCATCAGATGCTTAATGGAATTTATTATCATGATCACTGTTCCCTTCTTTCTTCTTTTTTTCCTCTCTCATCTTCAGCAGTTGGTACTGTGCCAATAATATCTGAGGATACAGAGATGAATAAGATAGAACTTAAAAAAATTTTTAACTAAACAGCATGCTTACTTATTTTTATTTTATTATGATATTTAAAGAGAATCTAAATTAACAAATTTTAATGAAAACGGTTGAGAAACTAGATGACAACCATAAAAATTTAATCCTAGCAATACTATATCATAATATATTACAAATGAATTTTTTTCCAAAGACATCACTGAAAAATCAATATAAAAAAGATCGTATTTATTTCAGCTATGGAGGAAGACAAAAATTCCCAAAGATAGAAAACCTAAGTGAGAAGGAACAGCCCACAGTCTCTCAGTTCAGATCTGAACTTCCTCTTCTAGAAAACTTTACCAAATCCTGCCATCAAGCTGCTCCTGGGGCTCTTTCTAGGCATCTTAAGTCTCTTCTTTGTCACTGTCACTTCATTCACTAATGTCCAAAGTTCTCAGCGGTCTTTCGCGATCTGCTCCTTCTCTACCTGGGTCATGTCATAATAATTTGCAATATCTCTCTCTTGCCTCCTTTGTCCACTCCTGCTTAGATCTAAAAATCTAGGGCTATAAGTTTGCTGCAAGGTTGTAATCGATTTTGACTTTCTACTACTTGAGATACTAGCTGATACATCAAGAGCAATTCAGTAAATGTTACTATATACATTATTCATAGGACTTCTACTTTCCATTAGCACTATTACTACTATTATCACTCCTTCCATAACTGCTACTTCCCTTCCTCCTCTTATTATTCTGATTATGACCAATTTTGGTTATGACTATGATTTGCTAGATCTTATGGCTAACATAGGATGAGTATTACCATCCCTATTTTTCACTCAAAGAAACGAGACTAGGAGAGCTGAAGATAATTGCCTAAGATTTAAAAGTTATGAAGTCAGAACTCAAATCTAGACTGGCTGACTTAAAACCTTGCTTCTTCTTTCATATCGTAATCATTTCTAACTAGAAGATTGTGTTATGTGAATTTTCATTTTGAAAATAATGACGTGGTTCTTGGAGAACTCAGAGAAGTACATCTGAACTACATAAGCGGGATTATGCCCATTTCTGAAATTAACAATCAAAAAGTCAGCTGAACTGGTGTCAAATATTTGACTGAAACTCACAAAAGCAAGGCATAACCAGAGCCAACAAGAGCAGCTTGGCTTCTTCTATTCTGAATTTTTGCCATTGTTTAAAAATATAAAAAACAGAATGTAACATGTTGGAAGTAAAATGTCAGCCAATGTCCTTAGTCAAAACTGGGATTTGCTTTATTTTCATAATGTTCTAAAGATGTTATGCAAACATTATGACCTACTGAATATATTATTTGATTTTTTTTCATATGGGGCATTAAAATGTATAAGATGTTTTAATTTTAAAAGCATACTCCTATTTGCAGGGAAAAAATATCCCCTGAATTATTATACAATGCTTATAAACACCCTTACATATATTCTAATTAAGAAATTGTACTAGAGGGACGCCTGGGTGGCTCAGTTGGTTGGGTGACTGCCTTCGGCTCAGGTCGTGATCCCAGCGTCCTGGGATCGAGTCCCACATCAGGCTCCTTGCTCAGCGGGAGCCTGCTTCTCCCTCTGCCTCTGTCTGCCTCTGTCTGCCTCTGTCTGCCTGTGCTCTCTCTCTCGCTCTCTGACAAATAAATAAATAAATAAATAAAAAGAAATTGTACTAGAAACATGTATATTTCCTTTTTTCTCTTCCTCTTCTGGTTTATTATAAGCAAATTGCATTGTAACTATAGAGTCCCCTTGAGACCAAACTGCCCATTTTTAGATGCAATAATGTTACTTATAGATGTCTACATACACTATCAAAATTGAAGAAAAAAGTCTGTCATGCATAATGATTCTTCCATTTTAAGATTGGTTTTTATCCTGGAAGTTGAGTGTGTGTACAAGCACATAGGACATAGAAGAGGCCAGTTGTTTGTATTTTTCATCCCTAGCTCTGACCCAAATCTCTATTAAGTCTCCTTCCTGTGGTAGCTTCCTTGGGCCAACTACTTTACAAATATTTTAACACTCCGCCCAAGTGGAAAAGCAATATGTATTTCTGGCAGAGGTTTTAAGAAGGGAGAACAACAACAACAAAAAAAGACAGAATTATAAACATTCATCTTCTGCAATAAGAAGTTGAGAAATACTGTCTCAAATTGATAGGAAAAGGGGCACCTGGGTGGCTCAGTCATTAGGTGTCTGTCTTTGGCTCAGGTCATGGTCCCAGGGTCCTGGGATCTAGCCCTACATCAGGCTCCTTGCTCAGCAGGAAGCCTGCTTCTCCCTCTCCCACTCCCCCTGCTTGTGTTCCCTCTCTTGCCTCTCTCTCTCTCTCTGTCAAATAAATAAGTAAAATCTTTTTTAAAAATAAATAAATAAATAAAATTGATAGGAAAAGAAAGATAAAATTTAATAATATACTAGTAAACCAAATTCAACAGTTGCTTAAAAGGATCAAATACTGTGACTATTAATCAGAGTTTCTTTTTAAGATTTTATTTATTTATTTATTTATTTATTAGAGAGCATGGTGGTGGGGAAGAGAGAGAGCACAAGCATGTGGGAGCAGCAGAGGGAGAAGCATGCTCCCCTCTGAGAAGAGATCCTGATATGGGGCTTGATCTCACAACCCTGGGATCATGACCTGAGCCAAAGGCAGATGCTTAACTGACTGAGCCACCCAGGCACCCCTTAATCAGAGTTTTCTGGAGAAAGAAATCAATATGACATATATCTCTATGAGAGGAAATTATAGGAATTGGCACATGTAACTACAGGGACTAAGAGGACCCACAATTTGTTATTTGCAAGCTGGAGGATCAGGAAAGGTGTTATGTAATCCAGTTCAAGTCTGAAGGCCTGAGAACTAGGAGAGCTGGTGGTGTGAATTGTATATCAAGTCCAAAGGCCCCAAAACTAGGAGGGCCAATGTGCAATAGCAGGATAAAAATGGATGTCTTAGCTCAAGCAAAGGGAGCAAATTCACTCTTTCTCCACCTTTTTGTTCTACTAAGGCCTTCAACAGATTAAATGATGCCCATACACATAGTTGAGGGAGATCTTTACTCAGTCTATCAATTTAAATGCTAATCTCTTCCAGAAATGCCCTCACAGATGCGCCCCAAAATAACATTTTACCATCTATGGGACATCTCTGAGACCAGTTAAGTTGACACATAAAGTTGACCACAACAATGACCAAGTAGAATTTTCCCTGGGAAGCAAGAATGGTTCAACATATGTCAATCAATTGATGTGATACACCACATTAACACAATGGAAGAAAAAAATGTCCACATGATTGTAAGTACATAAAAAGCATTTGACAAAATTTAACATCTTTTCTTTACAAAAATTCTTAACAAGGTAGCTAGCTGTAGAAGGAAATTACCTCACCACAATCCAGGCCATATATGAAAAACTCAGAGCTAACATCATATTCAACTGTGAAAAATTGAAAGCTTTCCCTCTAAGATGAGGAATAAGGAAAAGATATCCAGTTCTGGAAGCCCTAACCAGAGTAACTAGACAAGAAACAGTAATAAAAGGCAACCATATCAGTATGAAGTAAAATTACCTCTGTTTGCAGATAATTGATCATTTGGGTAGAAACTCTAAAGACTTAACCAAAAACAAACAAAAAAAACCCTAGAAATAAGAAACAGGGGTGCCTGGGTAGCTCAGTCTGTTAAATGTCTGCCTTTGGCACAGGTCATGATCCCAAGGTCCTGGAATGGAGCCTTGCGTTGGGCTCCCTGCTCAGCAGGGAGTCTGCTTCTCCCTCTCCTTTGGTTCCTCCCCCAGCTTGTGCTCATTCTCTTGTTCTTTCTCTCACTCAAATAGATAAATAATATCTCTTTTTTTTTTAAAGGAGAAACAAATTCAGTAAAGTTGCAAAATCCAAAATCAATATACAAAAATCTGTAATCTTTTTAAAGATTTTATTATTTTTTTTTTATTTGACAGAGAAAGAGCAAGCACAAGCAGGGGGAGTGGGAGAGGGAGAAGTAGGCTCTGGCTGAGCAGGGAGCCAGTGTGGGGCTCAAGCCAGGACCCTAAGATCATTACCCGAACTGCAGGCAGACGCTTAACCGACTGAGCCACCCCTTAGTCATGTTTCTATGCGCAAACAACAAACTATCAAAAAAGGAAATTAAGAAAACAGTCTCATTCACAGTAGCAACCAAAGGAATAAATACTTAGGAATAAACCAAAGAGGTGAAAGACTTGTATATTTGTATAACTTAAAATGATAAAACACTGATGAAGGAAATTAAAGAAGACGTAGGTAATTAAAACAACACCTATATTCATGAATTGGAAGAATTAAAATATTAAAATGTTCATGCTGCTCAAAGTGATCTAGAGATTAAAGATCTAATACACAGCAATGCCACTATACTTAACAATACTGCTCTTAGAGGTTGCAGGAGGGTCAATAACATATCCTCCTACTGAGAAGGTACTTTAAGACCAAAAACAAAACAAGCACTCCATACCATTTTACAGCATTTAATTCAGGGTAACTTACTGATGGTGGGAGATCGGGCAGAGTGGGGATCTTGAGCAGCCATTCTGTACCCAGTTCCAAACTTAATCCTAAACTCTTATGGAGTGAGGGACATGGTGATGAGGTCACAGGGAAGTTATCTAAAGTGATACAGTTGTGCGCCAGAAGATCTCTATTAGTTTCCTAAAGTGGAGCCTTCTGTGTGCCACTGTAAGTAAGATCAGCCTTCCCACATTCCTGTCCCGGCATACATTATACTCCATGGGGCCTGGAACTCTTAGCCCTGGGAAGGTCACTGGGCAGACATGAACAAGATGGGGGGCCAAAGATGGAGTCCAAGTTGTTAGTCTCCTTCAACTGTTATCACATGCATGAAATTTGCTAAGAGGGTAAATCTTAAGTGTTCTCATCACAGAAAGAAAGAAGGGGGAAAAAAAAACAGAAGAAAAGATAAAAACATGATAGCCATGTATGGTGATGGATATGTTAATTAGTTTGATTGTGGTGATGATTTCACGATGTAAGTGTGTATCAAAACATTAGGCCACACACCTCAAAGATGTACTATTTATATTTGTCAATCTTACCTCAATAAAGTTGGGAAAAAAATGAAAAAAAAAGGTAGAGTTTGGTACACTTCATAAACTGATGTAAGTATTTAAGAAATGATATGTAGTAATAGAATTCTCAAAAACTGTCAAATGTAGAATGGTAAATAGTGAATCAGTTAACATCTCATTTTTCATTATGCTAAGTAAGTAGATGCTATCTGAATTTAATTGATCAGCCAATAAAATTATAAGTATCTTGCGAATAATAATGGAGGTGACCACTAGGAGAAATAAAAGTAGAAAGGATTCAAAGTAATCGCATCCAGAGAGTGAAGCTGGCAAGAGAAGGGGAACCTATTCCTTTCTATTTTGTAATTCTGACTTTCATTTTCTAAATATATAAATTTATTATTTTGAAAATTTAAAAAAAATCTAGTAAGAGCCATTTTCCTAATACTGAAGACTCACATGATCTTAAGGACTATGTTCCTAGAATTTCAGGCCCAGGTATGGGCAATGATTTGATTGAATTGATCTCAATGCATTTCAACAAATATTTGTCATTAGCTTAGTTTACATTTTTCTGATCTCTGGTCCCATTTTATATATTTATATATTGCTTGGTCTTATGACCTGGACTATAAACTGTGAGGGCAAAGACTAACATGTTTTGGCTTTTTCCTCATCCACTGTAGAATTAAAGCAGTTTATTAAATGCAAAATCAGACAAATCCAGAAATAAAAACGGGTGGGTCGGTCAGAGGGTCAGAACACTTCAACAAAATGACCAAAGAGAAGTTATAAAGTAAAAAGAGTGTCCAACGGTGGGATAGGTAGCTTTGCAAAGTACCATACTCAAAGAAATCAGAGTCTAGTTGGCCATTTGTCTGGGATTCTTGCATTGAAGAAATGTATATTATTGGACACCTGAGAAATTTAAGAAAAGATAATGCTCTACTTACACAGTCTTTCTTAATCCTTACAACAGTGTGTCTAACTATGTAAAAACTACCCCAATTTTGCAGTAAAGGCAACAGGGCTGAGAGTGGTTCAGTAACTTGCCTTCATGCATCCAGCTAGAAAGATGTAGAACCTGAATTTGAATTCATACCAACTTTTTTTTCAAAGTCACACTCTCCAAAGATATTTGCAAATGACATATCAGATAAAGGGCTAGTACCCAAAATCTATAATGAACTTATCAAACTCAACACCCAAAGAACAAAGAATCCAATCAAGAAATGGGCAGAGGACATGAACAGACATTTCTGCAAAGAAGACATCCAGATGGCCAACAGACACATGAAAAAGTGCTCCACATCACTCGGCATCAGGGAAATACAAATCAAAACCACAATGAGATACTGCCTCACACAAGTCAATAGGGCTAAAGTTAACAAATTAGGAAATGACAGATGTTGGTGAAGATGTGGAGAAAGAGGAACCCTCCTACATTGTTGGTGGGAATTCAAACTGGTGTAGCCACTGTGGATAACAGTATGGAGGTTCCTCAAAAAGTTGAACATAGAGCTAAACTATGACCCAACAATTGCACTACTGGGTATTTACCCCAAAGATATAAATGTAATGATCTGAAGGGGCACGTGCACCCCAATGTTTATAGCAGCAATGCCCACAATAGCCAAACTATGGAAAGAGCCCAGATGTCCATCAATGGAGAGGTGAACGGATAAAGATGTGTTACATATATACAATGGAATACTACTCACCATCAAAAAAAAAAAAAAAAAGAAAAGAAAAGAAAAGAAATCTCGCCATTCGCAACAACGTGGATGGAACTAGAGGGTATTATGCTGAGTGAAATAAGTCAATCAGAGAAAGACAATTATATAATCTCACTGAAAGGAGGAATTTAAAAAATAAGGCAAAGGATCATAGAGGAAGGGAGAGAAAAGTGAAACAAGACAGAACCATGGAGGGATACAAACCGTAAGAGACTCTTAATCTTAGGAAACAAACTGAGAGTTGCTGGAGGGAGGGTGTGGTAGGATGAGGTAACTGGATGATGGACATCAGGGAGGGTATGTGTTGTAATGTGCACTGGGTATTATATAAGACTGATGAATCAGAGACCTGTACCCCTGAAACAAATAATACCTTATATGTTAATTTACAAAAAAATATAATTTAAAAAAAAAAGCCACGCTCTCCTTAAATTCTGCCTTAGCTCACAGCATTTTATGATGCTCTGAAACTTGCCAAAAAAGAAAATGTCCATTCTGTGACCCCACCCAATCACTCAACTTACTGAAATATCCAGATTTGGTAACAGCATCACCTTGTCCAAATGCTTGGTGTATTCTGAGTAACAAACAAAATTTAGTAAAGTCTCATGGACTTATATATTTAGATTAGCTAGTAGTTTGTGTTCTTGCTATTATAGTCTCTAAGTTGAATAGAAGGAAACCAAAACAACTTTCATTTTGTCCTCCTTCTGTCCGTACATGACAGTTATTGCAGAACAAATGCTCTTCCAAAGATTGTTCAGCAAAAGGTCATCCATAGCAGGTGCTGGACATTTAGTTCTGTGTATATCTTCTTGCTTGGACCACTTTTGTGGAAGCAAGGCTGCTCTTTCCAGTAGAAACTTTTGAAAAATTGTGTTCAGAGTCTAAATTTGGCATTCCATCTATTAAAGCACTAAAAAATTTTAAATTTATGAACCTCTTCTCAGTCCTAACTCCTAAATAAAAATCATTGGCCAATATACTTTCAGAGTCATGAAAAACAACAATTTCAGCCATTTGCCGATGATAGAACCTATATATATTCATTACAGAAAATTTAAAATATACAAAAGTGTAAATAATTTTCTAGTGGCCTTTATGTTATATATTTTATAAGATAATATGACATTAAGTGTTAATAATCTCCAATATCAGTATTAATATTTTCATAATAGGGAAATTTACAGATGATGATAAGTCACCAGATTCACATGTTAAAACTCAATTATAAATATGATTGACGCATTGCTGCTCTTGCACTAAAAACAGTCTAATCAATACTGAAATTTGGAGAACAAAAATATTGTTTAAAAAGGGCTGTTCTCTTTCCCATTTCATTTCTTCCCTGCACCATTATTCTGTTGTCATAATGAAAAGTAAGAGGCTCTGATTTAACCAATGTCTCATCCCTTCTCCTGCAAAAGAGAGTCCTGAAAACAATCTTTTTTTAAAAGATTTATTTTTTTATTTGAGAGAGAGAGAGGTGGAGGAGGGGCAAAGAGAAAGAGAGAATCTCAGGCAGACTCCACGCTCCTGAACGTTGAGCCTGACATTGGGCTATCCCTCAACCCTGAAATCATGACCTGAGCTGAAATCAAGAGTTGGAAGCTTAACCAACTGAGCCACCAAGGCACCCCCTGAAAACATTCTTTTGACTTGAGAATCAGAGCTTTACATCACATTTCCTAATCTGCAGCCATCCTACCTGCCCGATCCAGAGGATGAGGCTGCCTGCATGGAATGATTTCCAACAGTGCCCATGGCTCATTACCCTCATTACTTCCTTTTTCGTCCTCCAGTGGTGTGTGATATATCCGCCATTTGAGTGTATCCTTTGAATTAACAATATTAGAAAAGCCCTCTGAATTTCAAACATTTTGGCGTTTAAAGTAACATTAATTTATTTGCCTGGCAGAAATGTATTCATCCAGGGTTCTAATCCATTCCACCTCTAACCGCACTGCCACTGCCTTAGTTTAGGTATTCATAATCGCTCTTTTACGTAATTCAAATAGTAGTCATTTAGTCCCTCAATAAATGAGTACTAAATTCCCCAAACTATGTTAGGTGTTGATAACCAAAAGAAAAATAAAACACGTTCTCAGTTCTCAAACGATGTTGATAAACCCATGAGACTGTAAGAACTCAGAGGAGGAATCCTAACTGGTCTTCAAGCTTCCATTTTTGCCCTGTCCAATCATGTGGTTGGGACAATCTCTCTGAAATGGGAAAAAAAAAAAAAGAGTATCTTTTTCCTGTGTTTAAAACTCATCTTTGACTCTCCATTCAAGCTCGTAGTATGGACTTAAGCATGGACTCCAGAGAGATAAAGACTTGGCTCTACCATGTATTAGCTACAGGACCTAAGTCAAGTGACATAATCTTTTCAGTTTCTTATGGTTTATTTATAAGCCACTCCATAATATTTTTTAAATTTTTTTTTCAGTGCCTGCCTCTTGAGGAGTTTGTGTGAGAATTAAATGAAATAATGTATATAAAGCATATAGCAAAGTGTCTGAGACAGTAGATGTATAACAGATTTTCAACATTATCATTTAATGAAATGGCCCTCCTCTCTCCAGCCTCATGTCTGTCTCATCCCTTCCCTAAATGCCACCTCCAATCTGGTCATCCCAATTTCCTTGTAGAATTTGTCATACTGTCTCTGTCTTCTCTCCTTACTTTTGTGTATGTTCTTTCATTCTGTCCTCTGGCTTCTCTATGTGACTAACTCATACTCATTTTTATGGATTGTCCTCCTCTGAGGGGCTTCTTTGACATACCAGGGTGGGTTTGATCCCACCTTGTGCTCCCAAAGATGACATCATGAGAAACAAAAAAAATTAAAAGCTTAGAAAGGCCTCATTAGGATAAGTCAGCAGAGCTGAGACTAGAATCCAGTTTCCAAAGTCCTAATCCAGAACTGTACTAGATCTGTTCCTGTCTCTGTAGGACACACAAAAAGAGTTCCCAATGCCCTGCGTGTTTCTATAGAACCACAGTGGACAATAAACACCACCAATTTATTCAACTGAACTTAAAGATTTGGATGAGCTGTACTAAGCAGGTATAGTGAGATGTAAATTTTCTGACATGGCAAGATGCTCTTTATTTTCCAATAGATATTTTTTAGGATCTAAAACCAGGGTTTTCTCACAGGATAGTAATAATTTCTCCCACTTGGAGCTTGAGTAGGAAGGGACATATTTCAGATGACAATTAAATGGTGAGATGTGACTAACTTTAAGTATTCTAGAACCTGGCTATTCAAAGCGTAGAACGGATAGTAGAACTAACAGTATTCATGTCTCTTGGGGGCTTGCTATAACCACACAATCTCAGGTTCCACTGCATTTTTACAGAATCTACAGATGATTTACATGCCTTGGAAGATTAAAGAAGTACTGTCTAGGGCAGTGGTCATCAAACTGGGCCATGCATTAGAATTACCAGAGCAACTTAAAAACAAAATAAACAGCAAGTGATACTCGGGACCCACGTTCAAGGGCTCTAATTTAATTGGTTTAAGATGGGTATAGGCATGGATCTTGCAGAGAAAAAAACCTTGCAAATGTCACCTCTGAACTTGATAATTTTACAACACACTTGATAAGATAGCGGGAGACTAAGTATTTTTGTAGGAAAGGGTGACTGGTTCTAGAAAAAAATGGAAAGAGGTGGAATTCAGTAGAGGGTGAGAGATGAGGCCAAGAACTTGGGGTGTGAAGAGGGCACACTGGAAGCCCCCCCACACCCTCCAGTGAGGCCTTCCCTCTAGGGCAGTAAAAGGAGTGAGGTATTAGACTTCCTCTCTATTCACCTTCCCCCAATTCTCCTGATTTTCCCCTCCATGCAACACCTTCCAGATGCTTGGAGAGAATTATTTGAACACCTTAAGAACATTAGCCCAAATCTTGTATTTTTATGAGAAAGTGGGTGAAAGGCTATCTGCACCCAAGAAGAGACGTTCTTTCTTCTATGAGATGAACTGGAAGCTACTGCTGTGTTTGTAGTCTGCAGACCTAGTGGGACAAACCATAAAGCTTATCTCCAGACTCACTCACCCCCAACTGGGAATGCATCCAAAGTATCATGGCCTATCAGACAGAGAAAACAAAACAAAACAAAACAAAACAAAACAAAACAAAAAAGTCTCATAAAGTTTTCAGGTGTTCCAAGTCCTAAGCTTGTTTTTTTAACTGGAGACTTTTCAAGACCAAGAAAACTATATCTATATCCATATCTATATTACCTATATCCATATATATATAGTGTAATTATTTTCTGCCTTTGAAGGGACAAACTTAAAGGGATGGATCTGTTATTCATTGTTTATTATAGTTTCTTTAAAAAAAGATTGTATTTATTTGAGAGAGAGAGAGAGAGAGAGAGCACAAGCAGGGAGAGTGGCAGGCAGAAGGAGAAGCAGGGTCCCCACTGACTCCATCCCAGAGCCCTGGAATCATGACTTGAGCTGAAGGTAGATGCTTAACTGACTGAGCCACAGAGGGGCCCCTCATTGTTAATAGCTTCTATGTAGAAATCATCCTGTCAATTTCTTTCTACGTATAGCTTTCTTTTATATCCCTTATTATCATTTAGCATCATAAAATAATATTACTGTGTATGTTGTTCATAATAAATATTTGCAGACTAAATCATGTTTTATAGACCACCTTTGATTTTCTACAAGTTAATTATTTCCAACACAATAATCTTCTCCCAAATTTCATCCTCTTTGTTTTCTGATGTATTGCACACTATCAATCAGCTCATCCTTGAAACTCTCCTATCTTGCCTTTGTGGCAAAACTTTGTGTTCTCCTCTTATGTGATAATATCATGTGAAATGTTTTACATGTATTATATAATGCCACATTTTCAAATTTCTTATTAACACAATCTGTGACAATAAATGCACTTTGCATTCCAATGCCTCCATTCTATATACACACATATGTACACGCACACACACACACACGCGCGCGTGCGCGTGCTGGAATTTACTGCCAGAATTTTTAAAAAAATACATTCACTGTAAGTTCTTCTCCTCTATTTCCTGTTATTGTTATAAAACACTTCAAATAAGAAGTGATATTTGCAGAGAATTTTGCAAGATGAGGTGTTCTCCAGGTGTTTGGTGGAAATTCCCAAGTATAAGGAGCAGGATGAACAGAGGCAATTATGAAAGTACCATGAAGCATCATATGGAACGTCTATGAGATTCTAGAAAATGCAGTTCCTTAATTATGGATCAAGACTCTTGTTTCTTAACTTTAGTGTGTGTGAATGAGGCTGTGTGTATCTGTGTGTGGGTGTACGAAGAGAGATGGAGTTGATATGTGTTATACCATATTCAATAGCCATTATAATCTGCATGTTACCACATCTCTCACTGCATTGACACTTCCTAGTGTATTTATTCAAGCCTTTAGATCAACAAAAGAATGTTTAAATAATGTTGTGGGAACAAAAGTAAACTCATACTATTTGATAATCTGTGGGACTCAACAGATAGTTTGTATGCTGCAAACCTTTACAGGTAGGTTTGATAGAACCTTTGGTGGAAAGTAGTTGCCTAGGATATACAGACCACTTATTTTTTTTAAGATTTTTTCTATTTATTTGAGAGAGAGAGAGAGCAGGAGGTGGGGGAGGGTCAGAGAGAGAAGCCGACTCCCCGCTGAGCCAGGAGCCTGACTTAGGACTTGATCCTGGAACTCCGGGATCATGACCTGAGTGCAAGGCAGACATCCAACTGACTGAGCCACCCAGGCACCCCAATATATGACCATTTAATCAAGCACAGGATAGGCAGCAAGGGCATATTATATTTCTTACTAACTAATTATTGCCCTTGTGCATCTGGGATCCAACACCTAGGCTACCATACAGTAAACATGCAATGAACATTTATCAATTGAGTAAATAAAATGATCAAATGGATGTATTAATATGATCATGGCCCTAATCCCAAAGCAAACTAATGGAGGTCCTGGAAAGAAGTCATGGGGAAGGCAGGGTGATAAACTGAACAGAAAATTACATCATCAAGAGTAATGGCAACATTACAAGTCCAGAGGGAGATATTTGAAGGAAGACATAGGAGTATGGGGGGAGGCAAAATAAAGAAACTAATTAAAACCATTCAGTAGAAAAAAACATCGTTCAGGGGAAGAGTAAGACAGACCTATAGTCAGCTCTCCATTCATACATGGTGAGCTTTGAATACAGCTCAACTTCCTTCTGAGACAGATCAATAATAAATGCAAAAAACCCTAGCAAGCTTGGTTCTGAAATAAGAAATCCCTTGGCACTATTATGGGACAATGGGGCTGGGGGAGAATGGAACCCAGTAACAATGCTCTGGGCAGGATTTCATGCAAATATGCATGGTATTTTAATGAAAATGTGAGGCTGCCAATGCCTACTTCACACGTGCAGTCACATTACCATGACAACCAACAGCTCTCTAGAGTTTAGATATAGAGTAATGACTTGCTTATGCTTGAACATTTAACAGTTTTTTATGCCGCTAACAAAGATTAAATTGAAAAAGAACCCTGAGCCAAATCTGACAGATAGGGGAAAATTCATTTCTGGAAACAAATGTTGAAACTAATTGCTGGCTACGTTTGCTTCCTAATTCTGAGGATAAATCCCAAGGCATGTGGCAATACAAAAGCCTAACCTATGAATTTTTTCCATGGCGAATGCTAGAATTCTTTTATTTTTTAATTTTGATTTTTTTTATTTCTTTTCAGCGTAACAGTATTCATTGTTTTTGCACCACACCCAGTGCTCCATGCAATACGTGCCCTCCCTAATACCCACCACCAGGCTCCCCTAACCTCCCACCCCCTGCCCCTTCAAAACCCTCAGGTTGTTTTCCAGAGTCCATAGTCTCTCATGGTTCAACTCCCCTTCCAATTTCCCTCAACTCCCTTCTCCTCTCCATCTCCCCATGTCCTCCGTGTTATTTGTTATGCTCCACAAATAGGTGAAACCATATGATAATTGACTCTCTCTGCTTGACTTATTTCACTCAGCATAATCTCTTCTAGTCCCGTCCATGTTGCTACAAAAGTTGGGTAGTCATCCTTTCTGATGGAGGCATAATACTCCATAGTGTATATGGACCACATCTTCCTTATCCATTCGTCCGTTGAAGGGCATCTTGGTTCTTTCCACAGTTTGGCGACCGTGGCCATTGCTGCTATAAACATTGGGGTACAGATGGCCCTTCTTTTCACCACATCTGTATCTTTGGGGCAAATACCCAGTAGTGCAATTGCAGGGTCATAGGGAAGCTCTATTTTTAATTTCTTGAGGAATCTCCACACTGTTCTCCAAAGTGGCTGCACCAACTTGCATTCCCACCAACAGTGCAGAATGCTAGAATTCTAAGTGAAGATGACTTTGCAGCATGAACTTGAATAATAATTACAGCCAAGGCAGTGTTGAAAGCACTTCACTGACAACTACTTCTCTGGGAAAGTAGAGACTCAAGCCAGGTCAATTAATTACATCTCTAAAGAAATCTTTTCTACTGGAAGACTCCTTGTTTTTAATTCATGCCACATCACTGGCACATCGCTGAGTAGTAAATCACACCCCTTAAATACTTATCGTGTTCCCTGGTCCCTTGCCTGCCTTCTGTTGACTCTTTAAACGTAAACAACTGCCAGGTACTGACATAATGTAAGGAACAAGGGAAAACAGGTTTTACTCATTTGTTTTTTACTGCTAGGACTGTTTTTTATTGGCACATTAACAAAGGTAGCTGTATTTCATGGTCCTTGAACTTAGGCTCCCTCAGCATCTACCCAGGACACCCCTAAAAGGAAAGAACACTTTAGGAGGAATGGCACAGGTGTGTGTGGGGGGGAGGTCCCTTACATGAGAGCAGGGTATAGGACTCTTAGTTGTCCAGTTCCGGTTCTGAAGCAAAGAGACTCTTGTAGGGGCCAAAGGGGCCCATCTCTCTGTCTTTAAGAGTAAGGACATCCTACTTAATAATGGCCTGGGAGAAATAAAAGAGGGATGAAAGAGAGGAGGGACTTTCAGACATGGGAATTGACATTTATGAGCGCTTTCTGTTTCAGAGCTTGGGTTTTAATACGTGGCCTTCTTCAATCTTGACATCAACACTGGGCCAAAACGAATGATTGTGCAGTCTGCTTCCTGTACTTGAGGACAAGTTGTCTTGTCCCTGACTAGGACTGCCACGAGGAAGAGACACCTGTACGTTGACACAAAAATGCTCTTCTTTGCCAAGCCACTAGTTGGAGGAACTGCAACAGCTCAAAGCAGGTGCCCTTTACTAATTCACACAGAACTTTCTTAAATATTAGCAGTGGCTCTGGTATCCCAGGAGGTTTCTCTTGTAACCCCGTTTGGGTAATAAGGAAACCAAAGTGCAGAGATTAAGTAGAGTGTGGAAGGTCACTTAGGAAATGGAAGGTTGATTTTAATACCTTAGTGCTTCTCTTTCCATTCATTTTTTAAAAGGCTTTATTATTTATTATTTTAGAGGGGGGAAGAGAGAGAGCGCTCACGCGCAGGGGGAGGAGCAGAGGGAGAGGGACAAGCAGACTCTGCTCTGAGCACCACAGAGCCAGTCGCAGGTCTCGATCCCACAACCCTGATATCAGGATCTGAGCCGAAACCTAAGTCAGACATGTAACTGACTTAGCCACCTGGGGACCCCTTCTCTTTCCGTTCTGCCATGCTTTCTAAGTCTGGGCCTTGGTAACTAAGTCTGGGGCTGGAATGGATTTCTCCCTAACTAAAGATTTTACTGCCAACATATAGATACTTAGTGGTAGCCTGTCAGTGAGCCATAATGCCTACCTCCTCTACTGTCCTGGCCTCATTACTAGGTTCAAATACTCCGGTGCAACTCCGCTCTGTTGATCTATCTTTTCAGAGGCAGCATTTATTGTTCTAAAGCCTACGGTCAGCCCACTGACATCTGATGCAGTTCCCAAGGTCACCCGTAGACTCCGCAGAACATGCGGCAAGGAGATTGTGATGCCACAGGCACGTTTTCATTCCTGTATTCAATTTCCAGATTCTATCATTAGAATCGATTTACTACATTCTAGGAACTTCTCACATGGTGTCTCCATACACACAATTACAAAGTATCAGTCCTGTGAGGAATGGGATCAGGAACTAAGAGAGAGAGAATAATTGAAGGGAAGAGTTTAAGTGACTGCTACAGAGAGCCAATTTGTGGAAAGGAAGATGAGGCCCAGAAGAATAAGGCTTAACCAGTGATATCTGGTAAGTATTTAACAACTAGTTATCCGTGGAGAAACAAGCCCCGATTTGTAGTGTTGATGTCTTTCTGTGATATAAATACTCCCTCTGTGACTGGTTTCCAGCTACCAAGTTGAACTGAACGTAGACAGAGGAAGAGATAAGAACAATGTTATTTTTTTGTATTTCCCCTAGGCACATATAATAGAAGCAAGTAAGTAATAATAGTAGTAAGTAAGTAAGTAAGAAGTAAGTAATAGAAGAAGTAAGTAACTTAACAGACATACATAGATAATTGTCAAATGTAGCAAACTGGACAGTTATCAGTTTTAAGAAGGTATTACCTCTGTTTCAAGCTTAATTGTAAATTTATATGTTTTAATTTTTAATAATGGCTGTTTTGGGGAAAGAGCTCCTGAAAATGTAACAAGTAGCTCTCATCAGCTGGGGCAACCTGACCCCAGCACAACACTGGAATATGAGCCAGCAGTGCACACAAAAGTAATGAAGACAAAGGAGAAAACCCATGGGAAGTCTCTGAATTGAGAAAGAGTTGGGTGTATTAAATCCGGAAAGAGCAATCCTGTCATGCTGATGCCCCCCATTTGT
The DNA here is from genome assembly GCA_004024625.1 of Mellivora capensis. NCBI lineage: Eukaryota > Metazoa > Chordata > Mammalia > Carnivora > Mustelidae > Mellivora > Mellivora capensis. The sequence goes on along the minus strand of PISX010008375.1, from coordinate 36,900 downwards.
TATGGGTCCAATTGTGTCCCTCCCAAAGGTATGTTGAAGTCCCAACCCCCCCCAACCCCCCAATCTGTGAATCTGACCCTATCTGGTAAAAGGCTCTTTGCCTACAATCAAATTAAGAAAAGGTCAATTAGAGTGGGCCCTGATTCAATATGAGTGGTGTCATTGTGAGCTAAGGGAAACATGGTTCCCACACATGGATATGATGGCCACATGAAGACAAAGACCCACCAGGAGAAAGCAGAGATTACAGCGATGCAGCTATAAGCTAGGGAACCCCAAGGGCTGACGGCCAGTATCACATGCTGGGAGGAGACAAGGAAGGATTCTCTCCTACAGTTTCACAGGGAGCATGGCCATCTCAGGATCTTTGGTTTTGACACATTAGATTTCTATCCTCCAGAACTGGGAAGCAATAAATTTCTGCTTTTTAAAACCATCCAGTCCATGGTGCTTTGTTACAGTTACCCTAGGAAACAAATACACTGCCTATATCTCAATGTTTATCCTAGCCTATGCTCAATTCCTCCTATGGCCATTTCATAAAAGATTAAAATACATTTAAATAGTAGGCAAAGATATATGGAGCGCCTGGGTGGCTCATTTGGTCAAGTGACTGACTCTTGATTTCAACCAGGTTGTGATCTCAGGGTCATGAGATGGAACCCCGCAATGGGCTCTGTGCTGTGTTGTCTGCTTGAGATTCTCTCTTTCTCCCTCTCCCTCTGCCCCATCCCAGCTCAAACCCTAAAATAATTTAAAGATGACAGGCAAATATATAATAATGATATTCTGCACTTGCTCAGCATGCAAGCATAAGGTGGATGAAAGCAAAGGGACACAGGCAGGCAGAGTGCAGACCAGCAGGTAAGTAGCGTGGAAGCATGGATTCTGTCCAACTATAACAAATCACTACTTTGTCAGAAAGCTATTCTTTCACCCATTAGCTAAGGCGCCTTAAGCAGTCTATGTAGTGTTCCAGGATATCCACTTTGTGGCTTTGTGTGCTGATTGGAGTTTATATAGATATCAAAACATAGGTTCTTAAAAACGGAACTAAAAGAATGATAGTGACAATGAAATCATAATAATTGTTAATGTTATGTTATATTCTTTAAGTTGATTAAGTTATATTCATTAAGGTGATTCGTTTCTCTAGGCTTCAGTTTCTTTTAATGAAACGTTTTCCTCTATACTTTGTAGAACTATTCTTTATTCATTCGGTCCATGAATATCTATTTCCACTGGACCAGACACCATCCTTGGTTCTGGAAACATACAGCAGTGAATAAAACAAAGTCCCTATCCTTGTGGAGCTTACATTCTAGCAAGAGAGACATAAGGAATGAGCAATGTCGGTGTTTGAGGGAAGAACATTTCAGGCAGAGGGGAAAAGTACAAACACTCCGAACTGAGGCAGCCCATGTTTTGTGAGAGAAACAGCACCATGGTGAGTGTGGTTTGAGGTAAGACTTACTTCCAAAAATCTCTAGGCTTTAGGACACCTTTATCCAAAGGATTAAAAGCACCTAGATTCACATGATGCTTAATGTTAGACCAATAATAAATATTTTTCTTTATAAAGTCTGTTGAAAATAGTAGCAATGCAGATGTGAGTGCATGTGAGACAAATAATTGAAAAATAAGAAAACAGATTTGTGGCTTGAGGGAAGTAAGAAAGAGTCAATAGAACTCAAGGAAAAACTTTCACCTGCCTAAATTTCACAGACGCTCTCATGTAGGAAGTAGAATGCAAAATTCCATTAGCTGAGGCAGAGAACTGAGAAAGTTGTCTCTGGGAACAGTCCAGAAAAGATCCTGGAACGATGAAAAGCTTTTGGAGGCAGTCTACCTCCTCCCCAGTGTTCTCTTTCTCTACCCACTCAAGCATTGATGAACATCAATTGATGAACATTAACCAATAAATCCTAGTGAAATGCTTATATTCATTCATCTACCCTTCCCCCCTTCCCTCTTCTTTTTTCATGATCACTAGTCAAGTTCAGAAGCTTTTGATTTTACTGACCTCACATGTAAATCATTAAAATAGCCTCACAATAATTTCCCTCTCTCCAACCTCTCCCTGATTCCACACTGTCTACACTGTCCTGGGAATTCATCATTTGTAGAAAAGAGAAATGTAATCTGATAGCATACAGGATATTTAGTCTCTTGACAGGAGCTGTGATGGAGGACTGTGTTCTTCTAGGGAAGCAGGAAGCTTCTGGAGCTCCTAGCGTCATAGGTGTCAAGGGACAATGGCAGTGGCATTTTGGTTAAAGAAACGCCTCAATAAGATTAGGTATTGTTTCCTTCTCTTCCACAAACACGCTCTGTATTTGCTTGCATGGGCCATTTCTTAATGAATTCCCTTACCTAGGAAAGAGTAGCTAAGAAAAAAGATTCATGCAAGGAATCTTCATTTTGTTTTAGTCCTTTGGGGCTAATAAAGATATCTCAAGACAGCAGGTAAAATCGAACAGGCTCCTGGCTTTGGTAGATTACTTCTTAATATTTAGTAAAGACTTTTTGAAAGTTCCTGATTATTGCAGCTGCTGTAAGCTAAGGGAAAGGATTTTTATCTGGGCTAAAAACTTAAAGACAGAAAAGTCAGTGTGGTGGTAGCAGGAGTTACTAAAGTAAGACAATTCCAAGTGGATGATTCTCAGGGAAACTGAGCCAACGCTGATTCTGTATCTAGTTCTGAACTGCAGAGATTCTGGATTGCTTTCCATTACAGCTAACCAATCTCCTTATCTATAACCTGAGCTTCCTGTAATTCATCCCATCCATCAATGACAACATGAATAACCTGCCCATATTTCTCTCCTCTGTTTAAGAATCCACTCAGGGCGCCTGGGTGGTTCATTCAGTTAAGCGTCTGCTTTCAGCTCAGGCCATGATTCCCAGGGTCCTGGGACTGAGGCCCACGTCCACGTCGGGCTCCCTGCTCATTGGGGAGCCTGCTTCTTTCTCTCCCTCTGCCTCTCCTCCAACTTGTACTCTCTTGCTCACTCTCACTCACTCCCTCTCTCAAATAAACACACTAAATCCTTTGTAAAAATCCACCGCTTTGGTGTGCCTCAGTGGCTCAGTTGTTAGGCATCTGTTCGGCTCAGGTCATGGTTTCAGGGTCTGAGATTGGCCTCTAGTCGGGGTTAGTACTTAACATGTCACCTGCTTGTCCCTCTCCCTCTCCTTTTGCCCTTCCTCCCTGCTCATGCTCACTTTCTCTCTGTTAAGTAAGTAAATAAATAAATAAAATCTTAAAAAAATTAAAATTCACTCATTTATTCCAATTACTTCCAGTCTAAAATATTTAATATGGCTAATAAGATTCATCGACACTTGGTCTCAGTTTTTTTTTTTTTTTTTTTTTTTTTTTTTTTACCGTTTTTTACCCTCATGACGTCTAAAAGCTAATCACATGGTTGGCTCCTTGTCATCTGTCAAGGCCCAAAGTGCAAAGGTAAATTCATTTATGAAGCTCTTCTGGGTATCCCATGTAGAATGCACCACTCCTTCATATATAATCTTATGGCGTTAGTACTATTATGAAATTCCTCACTTATGTTTTATTTATTTGTGATTCTGCCTCTACCACAATCATAGTCTTCTCAGAAGAGTTCCCATGTTTTTGTTTTTCAATACTCCATTGTCAGCTAGGATGGTTCCTGGAATAATATTGAACCTTAATATAGACTTTTTAAACAAATTAGTGAATAAAAAAATTAGTCCAGAGTAATCTAATAAGACCTCAAAAAACAGTGTTGGTCTCAAATCAGTCAAATACAGGTAGGAATTCACTAGTGAGTTCTAGTCAAAGAAATGAATGAATGAAATGAAGGAATACATCACTGGCAGTAACTTTGAGAAGAATCTACAGAAGGAAAGTCTTAGTAGTTGAGAAGAACCATTAAAATGAAGTGAAGTGAAAGAGCCAGAGACTGAAGAATAATTATAATAGGGAGATAAATAGACCTCTGGTTTGTAGTAAAGATCATTGTGAGGAAACAAAGAAGATAATTTTGAATTTTGTATGCCTGTGTGTTAAAATTTCCATTCTATCAGAGACATGAGATAAGCTCAGTAGATGTTAGCACGTGCTTGAACATTGGAGCTAAAACTCCAGAGCCATAAAGATAACTCCAAAGAGAAATTAACTCCTGGAAAAACAATGATTTTACTGGTGGCAAAAGTGTTGCATTGAATTGATTATTCATTCTTTGATCTGATTTAGAAGAACTAGCAACAAACTGTTCTTCTGGCTACCAGGTAATTAGATCTGTCTTTACCTATAACATACTTATGAATGCAGGAGGTCGTGCATGTTTAATCAAAATCGCAACATAGTAGTTCTGAGGTTTATGCACTTTAGTTCACCTTCATGTAGCCATAGATACTGTCATAGGAAGAACTGCTAAGCTAGAAGCTGGTGTGTTTGCTTTGACAGAAGTTGTCAATGCTCCCATGCTGGGCTTTTCAGCAAAACCCTCTAATAATCAACATGGATTTACACATCAGCACCACACCTTCCGGTGCATTGCTTTTCATGGGGAAAAAAAAGGTACAGGAAGTCTCATATTCAACTCATTTTTGAGCAAACCCAATTGAAAAATACACGTTTATTTTAATGGAAAGAATGCTAGCTTAGTACTCAAAAGCGAGGTGCCAATCTTAGATTGACTACTGTGGGTTCTGAGAATATTACAGGTTTCTCTGCTATTCAAAAGGAAAACATTCTTATGAAAACTTTTGTAAGTCAAAAGGAATTATCATTAATTTACATGGTACAGCCAGACAATGGAATATTATTTGGTACTAAGAAAGAAAGGAGTTAACAAGTCATGAGAAGACAGAGAGGAAACTTAAATATATGTTACTAAATAAAAGCAACAAATCTGAAAAGGTTATATACTGTATGATTCCAACTATAGCTCAGGGACAGCAAGACAGAAAAGATGCATAAAGTCAGGTGTGGGGACAGAAATGGAGTTTCTGTGTCTTCTCCAGGTATATTACTCTCCCCACATCTCCATATGTCCACCAACCCAGAACCTCTCCTTCCGGTTTTTATGAAAGCTTCATTACATAGGCATGATTGATTGAATGACTGGCCATTGCTGATTGATTCAACCTCCAGGCCTGCTCACCAGACTGAAAGTTCCCATCCTCTAATCATACAGTTCGTTCTCATGGCAACTGGCTCCCATCCTTGGGTTCAGTCCAATGGTCACCTCGTTAAAATAACAAAGGAAACTTTTGCCCCTCTCCTTGCTTAGGAAGTTCCATGGGTTTTAGGAACCCAGTGCCAGAAATAAGGATGAAGTTCAAATATACATTTTTTTAAATTATAAAGCACAATCCATCACTTGATCTTTGAACACAATCTCTTATAGTAAAACAATCATGAAGGTTAGAAGATGATGTCACATTACTAGAATTCCATCCAGTCGTTAATAACTATCCAGTCCATCATCATATCACATGAAAATATCTCCTAGGACAGTTCGCTCAAGTTTGGAGATTTCCATCTGATCTCTCCAGGTTCTATCCATAACTATTATCTTTTCTTCTATTATACCCAAACTTTCCCACATTTGGAAGGGACATTAGGTTCAGCCACTGTGCTGGTCTAGATTGTGGGTAACAATACTAATCTAGCAAGTTCATGTCTATGTCTATTGACGTTACACATGTGGAGAACTAGAGGGCTATCTTTATCACCAGGTGGTCTAGCTGCTTTCATTGTTAGCCCCAATTTGGTCAGATGGAGGGAAGGCACATTCTGCCCCATCAGGCCTGGAGGAATTCGGACATAAAGATTAAAACTTAGTTATGGTTTCTTGTTTTGTAATCATCCTGCTTCCAGCCCTTGTAGACACAACCCTAGAGCTGTGATCTCTCTGCTAGGAAGGAAACAAACAAACAAACAAAAAAAGTTGAGGTGATGAGAGGAAAAAAGCATACCAGCAACTTCCATGCCCCCACTTCCCCAGATCCAATAGAAAAACAGAGAAATCTATCCAGTGGGGCCATAGTGTCCATGCTGAGTGTCCACTCATGACACACTGGTGGAGGTGTGTGAGCCTTCATGTTCTCATTTTAGACAACCTTTTTAGACAACCACTGTTTCAGTTGCCCATTCCAATTCTCCATCAGACTAGTACTCTGAGAATGATGTTTCTCAGCCCAGTGTTGGAAACAATGGGCTATAAAGAGTGTTTCTTGTCTGAAGAAATGACAGTGGGCTCCCTGCCCCCAGGGCTACCAGCATCAATCTCACCTACCAGCTGTGATTAGGCCCTTCCTTCCAAGGAACCCACCACATGGCCATCTGCAGTCTCTGTCCCCTGTTGGCAGACAGAACGGGCATTTCATGCCTCAGACGTTGGCTGCTGCAGCATCCCCTGCATCATGGAGCCAGGTGACCATCTCAAGGAGGTGCACGGGAGATTCATTTGTCGATCCCAATCACCTTCCAAACCCAGAAGGGATTTCTTTTAATGGGGCTGGACATGTTCTGTCTTAATGCACCCCTCAAGTTTCCATATGCTGTGCCCTGCACAGGCATCCTTTTAATAGGGCTGGTTTCCGTTGCCTTCCTGCCTGACCGTATGGGCAAACCATTGGCTACTACCCATAAGTCAGTAAAAAGCCAAACACAGGGGCATTTCTCACTGTTCAATCCTTCCATCACTGCTAGGAAAACAGCATGCAGGTCAGTCCACATCAGTTCAAAGTTGATTTGTGTTTACTTTTCCCAAATGCAGCAGCCCTCACACAGTTCTAGAGTCAATCCTAGGGGAAAAGAGGATTCTTGTCACATCTCCTTGTATTCCCCACGCAGCATGATCCTGTAGCTTCAGGGATAATGTCATATAGCAAGGTAGTAAAAGCCCCTCAAAAGGCAATCCTCTAGGCCAAAGGACCAGTAGTCATCACTGGGAGATGCTGACAGTCTCTTGCCATAAACCCCAGTCTATGTCCCACATAGGGCTAGAGAATTTGTCCCTCTGGCACTCCAGCCTTTGTTCCACATGGTGTGGGCTCAACCAGTCTTACTGGTTCTCATTTAGCATGCCCAATCAATATTGCTTGAAAGGCAGATTTATATGCCTTCTGTTTTCTATTAGTAGGAGGGGGAAACATTCTCCATCAGACACGATATCTATTCCCATAATACAAGCAGGTAAAAGAGATGCAATCACTTCACATAAAGCCTGTTTAAACATACTTTAACTGGGGCCAAAGTGTGCCAGAGCACCTGGTCCAGGAGTCCCAAACAGATTGGGTTTGGCCACTGACAAAAATCCAAAGGCAGAGAAACAAGTGGTGGTGAAATAAGAAAAGAATTTATTCTAGTGACATCAACACTGGGAAGACAGTGGACTTACATCTCAAAGACTGTCTCCCAAGTGCTGAAGCTACTTCTAGGTTTATATAAGAAAAATGTGGGTCAAAGGGTAGTGGGTATGTGTAGCTGGGTAGTAAAGATCAGGTAGATTATTGTTCTGGGGTCAATTGACAGGGTCTTGCTGACATCAGGGCAATCTTACTGTTTGAGGGTAGTTTCACTTCCTATCCTGGGATGTTTTGTTGCCAACTCTTTCACCTAAGTGAAAAGATAAACTAGAGAGAAGAACTTAGTCAGTTAGAAAGCAGAGACTGGGGTCAAAATTGGAGGTAGTTAAGGTGGCTGGGTCTCCTTTCAAATCCCCACTATCAATTCACCATTCCATTTCCATGGAAAGGAAAAGGGGTGATGGTCATTTCTTCTGTAACTACATCCTGCTGTCTGGGAACAACATACGAATTTTGGAATGGAAGATTTTGACAGGGTGGGAAAACTGTGGGTTTTGCATTCCAGCTGAAGATAACAGCAAGGGCATCTCCAAGCTATTGTAAATAGTGTGGACTACCATTTGATAAATCTAAAAAGCCAAACAACAACAGAAAAGAAAAAGGACAAGAAGTCTAACAATGCTTATCAGGGTGTATTTCCATTTGGCAAGTATTGGATTTAGATAACTGCCTGAAAGTCTCAAAGCTAAGGCATCTATAGCAATGATGTGTTTAAATAGTTCACAGCTTCAGACAAAGTTTTTGAGTAATTTGGAATAAAAATGCCACCTTGAGCTGCAGTCTGTATATCAAGGGTCACTGGTTTTGGAGGGCTGCTTTTCATATTTATGTGATTTTGTCATTTGGGAGAGTGACTGCATGCCAGGTTTGGTTAAAGGTGGCTGCTGCATGCTTGGCCCGAGGCTTCTGCCTGTAGTTCTATAACAATAGAGGTAGCTTCTGAGCAAATACAGCTAAGGGGCTAAGAGATAGAACAACCAGGAAACTCGCTTTACCCAGTGTCTAGCTTTTGTGATATCCCAATTATGAGAAATTACTGGCAAGTTGGAAATGACTCATCCCTGGAGATATGGGCATCCCCAAGTATATCACCTAACCCAATTTAAGGAAGGTAGGGTTACCCATTTCTTCCACAAGTCCATAGCTAACTCCATGGAGAGGTGTATGCTCTGGCTTTTAAGGAGCAATTTTGTCATCTTATTCACATAGAATCGGTCAAAGTGATAGCTGAGTTATACAATGTCAGGAAGTCCATTCCATTAACTGGAAGGATTCCTGAATACTAACTACTTAACTTTTTAATACGGTGGGGGGCAATTCATTCACTTGGACTCACTCGGCAGTCAGCCACCAAATTCCATTGTGTATTGCATATCCTATATCTGGGGTGGAGTTTGTTCTTTCACCAAGGCAAACACAAATTGATGACCTGCAGTTCCCCATCAGGAGAGCAAAGTATACTCAAAAGAAAAGTTCACTCCATCTGGTATTTCCTCAGGGAAGTCCCACATGACCCAGGTGAATAATTTGAGAGAACTAGTCCAATGGACCCCATCAGACTTACTGTGAACTGAGAGGGAGTGGTAAGAAAGCCTAACAAGCAAGTGCCTCCCATTGTCCAGCTGTTCAAATAATCATATGTTCATGGGGTCCTTTTATTATCCCCACAGAGTAATAGGCATGAAGACTGTCTATACATGAACTATTTTAGAATTTCTTTGAAGTTAACCTTGAGTTGTCTAACTTAGGCAAATAACAAATATTCAAGGACAATTAACCAGAACTGGAATCCACAAAAGTGTGTTATTAAAACGTAACTTTTCTCTCTAAAATTACCCTCATCTCCATCAAAGATAACCAAATTAGGATTAATCTGTCTGTAAAACAAGTCTAGTTTTAACAAAGTTGGCCTAATTACTTACATAAGCTCAGCAAGAATAGTGATTGACCACATAGGTCTTTTAAAACCTGCTTTGCTGGAACTTTTTATAAGACATTTCAGATTTGACTTTTAATAGCTTCTCAAGGCCAGAAGCCAAGCCAAATACTTGCCATCAGTTTTGCCTATAATACTTGTTGATTTGAGTGATTTCCTTGTCTTGATGTCCCCCAAATAGTCTGAGGTTCCCATACATGCCAGAAGTGACATTTCTTTTCTTTTCTTTCTTTTTTTTTCTGTTTAAGATTCATTTATTTATTTATTTTAGAGAGAAGGAGAGAGTAAGCGAGAATGTGTGACGGGGTGAGGGGGGGGAAGAATCTCAATCAGACTCCAAGCTAAGCATGGAGCACGACATGGTTCTTGATATCACAACACTGAGATCATGACCCGAGCTGAAATCAAGAGTCGCTGATTAACTTACTGAGCCACCCAGATGCCCCAGAAGTGACATTTCTTACTCACCTGGTACAGCAGCTGGGAACTCTGTTAGGAAAGTACCAAGCCAACATTTCCAGGGGGATCTACTGGCTCCATAAATTCAACCTGAGTTTCATAAGGCTGGTCATATCTGAGTTTATGTATGTCTTTCTCAAAATGTGATCCTTTAATCAAAACCTTGATAAATGACCATTTTCAATGGTGATCTTTTACAAGAAGAAGAGATTCTTATTGCACATATGCAAATAATTATAATAGCCATGAGACATAGAATATTCACAGAGAGTTCCTGAGTTCTGGTGGGTTCAAGTAGAAGGAAAAGATAACTGTTTCAATTTGTTCACAAAGGAATATTTTCTCCTATTTCTGTTATTCATAGATACCTTAAGAAAAAAATTCCCTTAAATCTGGAAGAGTAGGGACGCCTGGTGTCTCAGTTGATTAAACGGCTGCCTTCGGCTCAGGTCATGATCCCAGTGTCCTTGCTCAGCAGGGAGCCTGCTTCTCCCTCTGCCTCTGCTGCTACTCTGCCTGCCTGTGCTCTCTCTCTCTGTCAAATAAATAAATAAAATCTTAAAAAAAATAAATAAATCTGGAAGAGTAAACTTTAGTGAAGCAGCAATGTTTCAAGCAAGAGTCAGAAAACCTGTAAATCATCTTCCCCAATTTAGCCAGTCTCAGGTTACTAATTCTTTTTCTGTTTGAATTGGTTCTGGAAACCAATTGGTTTCCATTGGTTTCTGGAAACCATTGGTTTTGGAAACACCTACCCAGTTCAGTTCTATGATCATAAAGCTTTCAGAAACCTATGTTTGTGAAAAGTTCTTTTCATGAATCTTCTTGAAAAGGAAACACATTTTGCAGGAGCATCAGAACAGTGACTATAAATGAGAAAAGTCTCAAAAATGGACATGGTTAAAGATCTGATGAGAATTCATAATAATACAGTTGACAAAGAAATCCAGTTGTTTTTGTGACACACAGAATTTCCATAATTAGGATGTCAAGTAGTGACCTCACAACAGGACATTGTAAAACTTCTAGGGATTTCATATAATTTCTGAAACAGTGACAGCATTTACCCATATGATAAAACCTAAAAAGATGTGCCATTATTTGTCCAACAATGCTTCCATGTTATCTGACATACCAAATAAACAAGCCTAGTCAGTCGAAATGATTTCATTTAGAATTTGAATTTTGGGGAATTTTTGCTAAAACCCTCAGAAGATTTTAAAGCACATGTGAAAAGTAAGATTACAGACCATCATAAAACTTAACATTTAATTATATATTTAACCAAATGGCAATAGGAGATTATATAGTTGTTAGCAAAATTTAGCTCCTTTAATATTGAGAAGTTTTAACTTTGTTAAGTAATCAAAGAACTTATAAAGACTAAACATAGAAACTTTGATTTTCTGGGCAGATTATAAAAAACAAACAAAACTTTGCTTATCATTTCTTATCAAGGGAAGACCAATAATCTAAGAAAACTTTGTTATTTTAACAGAAAGAAAAAAAAACCCAAATTCCAATCTTATATAAATATACTTTAAAAATTCATTCATTCCAGGAGCACCTGAGTGGTTCAGTGGGTTAAAGCCTTTGCCTTCGGCTCGGGTCGTGATCCCAGGGTCCTGGGATCGAGCCCCGCGTCAGGCTCTCTACTCTGTGGGGAGCCTGCTTCCTCTTCTCTCTGCCTGCTTCTCTGCCTGCTTGTGATCTCTGTATGTCAAATAAATAAAGAAAATCTTAAAAAAAAATTCATTCATTCCAATCTTAGTCAGCCCTGACAGTGCATAATATTCTTTTCCAAAGAATTCCCTCTCACAAACTTGCTGCAACTTTCTTTCCATATACAGATATTGTTCTAAACTTTCTCTCTAAATAACTCATTTCATTTTAAGACAAAATTATTCCCTTTTCCCTCAACAAAAATGCATTCCCATTCCTTATACCTTACTTATCAAACAACTTCTTTCTTTGCCTACATAGAATTGCTTTCCTTATTATTTTCAGCAGTCTTTAAAAAAATGACTTTTATTTATTCATTTGAGAGAGAGGGAGAGACAGAGAGAGAGCAAGCAGGGGAAGGGGCAGAGGGAGAAAGACAAACAGATTCGTAGCTGAGTGCAGAGCCTGATGTGGGGCTCGACACAGGCTTGATTCCAGGACCCAGAGATCATGACCTGAACTGAAGTCAGCCATTTAACCAACTGACCCACCAAGATACCCCATTTTCCAGCAGTCTTAATTACACTTATCAGAATTTTAACTTTTAGAAACCTTAGTCTCTAGCAAAAACTAATTAGTAACCAATTGTTAACTGTCTGTTACACCAGAATTCTTTAGATTGACAAATTTATGAATATACTTCATAATTTCTAGAAATATGTTTTTTCATAGTACAACTTTCAATAAAGTATAAAACATGTTTACTAACAGACTCAAGTATCTTCAGTTTCTCTCCAATAAGAAAAAAGTGGATAAACTTATGTTTAGTAAGTAATGTTTCATTATTTTATCTTATTTGAAAAAGACTTAGATATCTGGGGTCCCTGGGTGGCTCAGTAGGTTAAGTGGCTGTCTTTGACTTAGGTCATGATCCCAGGGTCCTGGTATGGAGCTCCACATCAGGCTCCCTGCTTAGTGGGGAGTCTCTTTCTCCTTCTCCCACTTCCCCTGTTGTGTTCCCTCTCTCTCTGTCCAATAAATAAATAAAGTCTTTTAAAAAAAGAAAAGACTTAGATATCCAATGAATTCAACCCAATTTATCATTTAACTTAGCAAAACTTAAAGTTTTAGGTTACCAAAGATTTTAGAAGCTATTAGCTTTTTTTTTTTATTTAACCTACTTGATCTTTTTGGTTTTTGGTTTTTGTTTAAGAGACGAAGACAGGGACAGAAGGGGAGAGAGAGAGAATCTCAAGCAGGCTCCACTCCTGACTCAGAGCCTGATGTGGAGCCCAACTCAGGGGTCCATCTCCTGATCCTCAGGTCATGACCTGAGCTGAAATCAAGAGTCAGATGCTTAACCAACTTGCTCCTGATAATTATCCATGAAAACTTTATTAACCATCATTTTAAGTCATCTTTTTGCTGACAAATTGCAACCGATACAACACGAATTTAACTAATGCATTCAGGCAGAATAAATTATCTGTATTCTCTTGGGTGTTGATAACTCCAAGACGTGTCTATTTTAATTAAACCAATAACCTTGAATTAGCTTTAATACCTAGTATGTTGCACCTGTGTCCAGTTTAAAAAAGTCACTTTTTTCTCCAATTTCAGTTTTACTTAGGGCTCCTGTGGGGAAATCTGAAGCAGGTAGTTTAAGTCCCTTTCACGTTGATTTGGGAGATGTTTCAGTTTGAACCTCATAAGGAGGTGGCCCAACAGTTTGGGGTGCCTTTGGCTCCTCGATTGTGAGGGCAGGAGTTGCTGATGGTGTTGTAGGCACCGAGGATGGTATGGGAGCCCTCCGTGAGCTTCAGCAATGTAGTACAGGAAGAGAAGGGGAAGGTAAAGGTGCGAGGGGTGCCACAGGCAAGGCCTGAGGTAGATTCAAAGTTTGGACAAACATTCATTAATCTCCACCTCCTGTCTCTCCTTCCTGCAAAACAGGCTTTTCCTCTGGTTGACTTTCAGCCCTCTGTACCGTTCATTCAGAATGCTTCCTTAATGAACTTTCTTTGGGTCCGGAAGCATTCCCCCATCTTCCTAGACAAAGTTCAGAAAGAACACAGAAGAGACGAAACTAACTAAATGAAGCCCAAAACGACTCTGTTAGCATTTGTTTCTCCCTAAAAGTTGGGGGCTTCCCCCACTGAACCAATAGCTTCCCAGGCAACCTGAGAGAGCCAAACCAAACCCCTTGTTTGGGGGTAACTGAATGGGAGGAAGAAATTTAAGAGCCATTCAGTGGCCAGCTTTCTTTTGAGCTGAACATAGACAAAGGCCAGGTGATATTGCCATAAAAAATCATCTTCTCTGTCATCAATTTATAACTAAAAATAGACCAATCAGCCAACATTCTCCCTGGGGGCTTTAACGGGGATATATTGTTAACACCGCCATCTTGTACACACACACACTCACACACACCCTCACAAATTCCAGCAGAAATCTCCGAATACATATCCTGCCTTCCATATGTCCATTCTTTTTTCCAATGTATCTTACATATGTCCATTCTTTTTTCCAATGTATCTTACAAATTACAAATTGCAACAAACTCTGCCATAAATCACGCAAACAAGCAGCACAAGCCTGAACAAATGGGTTATGAAAACCCAAACACATGGTTCATAGGACCCAAGCGGCAAGAAGCCAAAGAAGGATGGGGTCCAGTGTGCCCTGTGACAGGAACATACCAGCATCCAAATTTCTAGGGCCTGCTTATTCTTCAGTTGGTTTCTCTGCTTCACCAAATACAGTTCAGGGAGTGGTTTCTGGTCCAGGGTGAATGAAAAGGAGTCTCCCTGAAACAAAACAAGTTTCGGGAGCATTAAAGGATTGTTCTCATTCTCCCTGCCCAAGGTCGATTAGCCACAAATACCTAGGTCCAATCTGTCATAACCACTAACTTGGGAAATGAAGGGGTGAAGCCCTACCGGGGACAGCTGCTTCATCCTGGGAAGTCCCAAGGGGGGTTAGACAAATCAGAAACACAGCTCCTATCTGGCTTGCCAAAAATTGTAACTGGGGCCTAAAGGTATAAGAATACCTGTCTCCAGGCTCCCAAACAGACAAGATTTAGCCACTTGCCACTGACAAAGTCCAAAGGCAGAGAGATGGATGGTGATGAAACAAGAAAGGAATTTATGTCAGGGATGCCAGCATAGGAGAAACAGTGGACCCATGTTGCATGGGCTATCTTCAAAGCACTGAAAATACTTGTAGGCTTATACAAGGGAAATGTGGGACAAAGGTCAGTGGGTATGAGGAGGTGGTCAGTAAAGATCAGGCCTATCATTGTCTTCGGGTCAATCAAGTGGGGTCTTGCTGGCATTGGGACAGTTGTTATTATTTGAGGGGATAATTTTTGTTCCCATCGTAGGCTGCTTTGCCTGCTGAGTCTTTTGCCTGTGTTATAAGTAAGATAAGCAGGGAAGAAGAACTTAATCAGAAAATACCTGTAGAGACTGCTTTTAGCCTTGGGCAGTAAAATGTAGAGCAAGGCAAAAGGGCCCACAATGACCCTCGATGAATACAGACAGGCCCATCAAGTGACTCACCTCAAGATATCCATGGGCCCTAACAGTGGGCTACTTAACACCAGGCACAGGTACCAACAGAGGCAGAATTCCGTATGTCCCCATACCTCCTCCTCTTCCCCCTTTAAATAGAAGCCCCACCCGGGGGCTCTTTGCAGCCTCTGCTTTATTGTCCTGCCCTGTGCAGGACGTTTGGAGGTCCCCATCCAGTCGAAGAGACACCACAGTACAGACTGAGATCAGAACTGGAGGTCATTAAGATGACTCACATACAAACTTTTACCTCAGCTCCAACGATGCTTATATCCCTACCTCTAGCCTCTCTATTCCCTGGGACATCATCTTCATTCCCATAAAATATGCAGGTAGAGGAAACACAACTTCTCTTCATAAAGCCTGCTAGAACATTCCTATTTTCATAATCTTATCAACCCTCGCCCTTTTAAGTTCTCTCTGTTAAAAAACCAAACCAAACAACCCCCCCCCCCACACACACACACAAAAACAAACAGCAGAGGCTTGAAATGACATCACTTGAGCCAAGTTGCCAAACAGGGACTTCATACCAAGTCTAACAGCAGTATCAGCATCCCCAAGAAAATGTCTTAACTGGTCATTTGGGAATTCTCTAATCTGTGCCAGTGAAGTAATTTGCCACAGGGACCTTCTCCATCTCCCAAAGGAGGATGAGGTGACCTGCATAAGAATCCCTGCTCTCCCTCTAAGGGAAAGTGACCTTCCCAGAATAATCCTCTTCTTTAGCTCGAAACAGCTTGCCCCATCCTCTTTCCCATAAAAATCTTCCACTTTGTACAACTCCTCTGAGCTCCCCTCTACTCGCTGGTGGGGTGCTACCTGACTCACGAGTCATTTAATAAAGTCAATTCAATCTTCAAATTTATCCAGTTGAATTTTGTTTTTCAGCATCTCAGTTTGGTTCTAACTCCAGTAGAACTTCAGTTGGCTTGCAAACTGGATCCCATACAAGGAGGTCAATGAGAGATGGAAGAAAGAGACAGGACACTCCAGATTGGTGGATGGCACCTGCTCACAGGGCTTATTTGGGTGGCTGCAAGATAAGTGGACCTCCGTACCTGCTGGCCAGAATCTTACAAGTTTATATTGAGGCATTCACAGGGTTGAGTCACAGGGACTGTCCAGATGGTCTCAATGACACATTGCTCTCTCTAGGCTGTGTCCTAGAAAACGGCTCCAGCTGTGGGAACAGTGGGTGGAACCTAGATTGCCAGGACTGTGATGGGGGCGAAGAGTCTCCATCACCTGGTGCCAGCTCGTGCGTCAGTCCGTGGTCACGTCCTCTTGATAATCTCCTCCAGCAGCGTCACCAGTGGGTGTTGGTCCTGCAGTGTATGGGGCTTCCATAGCAAAGGTTCCTAGAAACTTCTCTTTTCTTCCCCCTGAAGATTTTACTCACTCTTATGCAAAAGTGTCTGGGTCTCCAGCAAGGGTTGAGCCAAGGGACCCTGCCCCTTAATCAAAGGTCTTTACCTTGATTAGTCAGCCTAATTCTTGCCCCCAAGGGATTGCTGGTCATGTTTCTCATTGTGATCTCTGCCTCTGGGCTTTTCAAGGTTCTCCAAATTGGGGTAAATAGAGCAGACTTGTTTGGGTCTCTTAAAAGGTGGGGGACCCATGGGGGTCCCTGTGGTCCCCCAAAGCTTTGATACTGCTATATTACTATCTTTGTTTTAAGCCCCATCAATGTCTATTTTATTCATCTGTTTTCTTAATAACCACCTAAACATTTGCAATGTGGGGACAAATTTCATGACTTACCCCTTTCTATTTCCTCTTCATTTCATTCCTATCAAAATTTACCTTTTCAACTTATATCTTAACAACTGTTTAAAAATTTCCACATTCTTGGGAAGATTTTCTTAACTCTCCCCTCCACTTCTTCCCATTCTTTTGTTCTTTAACCTAGTGTTTTTATTAGCATCTGTAAGACTCAAGAGGGGAAGCTGAGACACCAAATTTGATAAGGCTTCTACAACTGTGTTTTGGTTTTGCAGTTACAAAGATGGCCAGGTGAAAGGGGTCCTTTTAACCACAGCACTCACCATGACTTGAGTTACCGGCATAGTCAGTGGGGGGAAGATCATGGTAAGTATAATGCCAGGCCCTTGTGGTTTGCAGACAAAACATATTAGCTACTTCAGTGGGGTGCTCCACCTGGTATTCACATGGGGACAGAGACAGTCTCCCTTCTCAGGGTAAACTGACCATAAGTGTATTTTATGCAGTTCACCAGGCTGGCTTTTCCCTGAGAAATAACCTCCTGTGTGGGGAGATCACATACAGTGCCATCTAGGACTGTTTCTCCGTGAGCTCTAGGTCCTGCATTAACCCAAACATGCTCCTCCACTCTGCAACATTCAAAACCAACAAAACAAAACAAAAACAAACAATAACAACAACAACAACAATAAAAACAGTCCCCAAATTTGTTACTCTCAAAATCCATTTCATGAAGTTGCTGATACTGCTCCACAAAATGAAACAAGTCCATCACACCATACACTATGCTTTCAATAGTTTTGTCCTCTTGCCCTTCTGCCATGTTCACTACCTTCTTGGTGATCAGAGACCTTAAAGGTATTTTCTATTGTCCCTGCATCATCTTTCCCTCAGGGATAGCTTTGAGGCTAGTGGCCTACACTCAGACTCACTGAAATCCGAGTTGGGGCCAGCATCAAGGTCCAACCAGCATTCTCTTTCAGTTCAGCTCTTACAGGTAGCCCTAACCAAGGGATAGAAAATTTTGCCTTTTTCCTATTAGTTTGCATTTCCATATGCATCAAGTGAACCAACTCCCCAGGAGTTGTACCCATCTCTAAATTTCACAGATGACTTTGCCTGCATTCAGCACAGCTGCTGCCATGTGTGACCATGTGGCCACCCAGGAAGCCAACATTCTCCCCACATTTTTGTTCTTTCTCTTCCCAAACAACAAGTTTCTGTGAGCCAAGGCTGTTCTAGCCAATCCCACTTCAATGACACCAACTCAGAGATCCTGGTCATTGATTCCACCACTGTGGGGTGGGAGGTGGGAATTCCCACACTAATGAGAAATTCTTGGACACCAACAGGTGTCCAAGAATTCACTCAATTTTGATGCCAGAGATAGCATCAGATTCCACAGGCTCAGGATTCAGGACTGTAAGACTTCCCTCCCCATACCCCATTTCAGATGGGGTCTCACCCCCTGATTGTTACCTGTACTTCTATCCAACTGGCTATAGATCAGAGGTTCCCACCACCCCTTCCTTGTGTTCAATTAATTTGCTAAAGTAAGCATCCCACAGGACTCAGAGAAACATCTTACTTAACAGATCACCAATTTATTATAAACGATGTAACTCAGGAAGGGCCAGATGGAAGAGATGCATAGGACAAGGTAAGGGGAAAAGGCCCAGAAGCTTGCAACCCCTCTTCAGGTGGCCACTTTCCCCATGTCCCCACAGTTCAACAACCTGGAAGCTCTTCAAACTCTGTCTTTTTAGGGTTTTCTGCAGGCTTTATTACTAAGGAATGATTGATTAACTCATTGGCCACTGCCAATTGATTCGACCTCTGGAGAAGAGGGGGGCTTGTGGGGTGAGACTGAAAGTCCTAACCCTCTAATTATAAGGTTTGTTCTCCTGGCAACCAGTCTCTATCCTGAGGTAGGGCCCAGAGGTCACCTCCTTAAAGTAACAGAAGACATCTTTGTTATTGTCTTCACTTAGGACATTCTAAAGGGTTCAAGAGCTCTGTGCCAAAAATGAGTATACAAACCAAATATATGTTCTTACAAATCACAATATCACATCCATCCAGAGCCCCTTCCTATTACAGGAATATTATCTCAAGGAATAAGGGGACTCTGGCAGATCTAGTCATGAGGATAGCCAGCAACAGGCTCTATTGTGGGTAATGAGAATATTTTCAACCCCATTTTTCTAGACCATTTTTAAGCTAAAAGCAGTATAATTTAGGAATCAGTTTATCAGTTTGCATGCACACACACACACACACACACACACACACACATAAATGCATGCTGGATTTTCAATGGGATTTATCCAGTGAGCATATAGATTAATTTGAAGAGAACTAATGTCTTACATACAGAATCGTCCTCTATATGACTATACCTGCAATTTCTTCTTTATAAACTCATAAACGATCTTTCAATAATGGTTTATAGTTTTTTACATTAAGGTTTTTAATTTTAACCTAACCAAAGAGACTAAAAATCTATACTCAGAAAACTATAAAGTACTCATGAAAGAAATTGAGGAAGACACAAAGAAATGGAAAAATGTTCCATGCTCCTGGATTGGAAGAACAAATATTGGAAAATATCTATGCTACCTAAAGCAATCTACACATTTAATGCAATCCCTATCAAAATCCCACCCATCTTTTTCAAAGAAATGGAACAAATAATCCCAAGATTTTTAATTTTATATTAAGAATTTTTTCAAGTCTCTAATTGTAATTGCTGCTTTATAGAAATAAAGCCAATTTTGGTATATTGCCTTGTACCAACATCTGTAATATTCCTGATAATTAATCCATAGGTTCTTTGGGTATTCTACACAGGCACTCATATCATCCACAACTAATGAGGGTTTTATTCTTTCATTTTTCAATACTTATAAGAGTTTTTCTTTGTCTTACTTCTTTGACTAGATGTGTAGTGCAATTTGGAAGAGAAATAAATAATAGGCAGAATTTACATAGAGGAGGGGCAAGATGGCAGAGGAGTAAGGAGACCTAAATATCCTCAGGTCCCAGGAATTCAGCTAGAGAGTTATCAAACCATTCTGAACACCTACAAATTCAACAGGCAATCAAAGAGAAGAATAGCAGCAATTCTAGGAAAAGAAAAGTGACCACTTTCTGGAAGGTAGGACATGGGGAGAAGTGAACCTGAAGTGACCAGAAGAGAGACCGCAGGGGGAGAGGCTGGCTCCTGGCAAGTGGTGGAGCAGCATACTACAAAATTGGAACTCTTAGAAGTCTGCTCCATGGAGAGATGTTGCTCCAGAGGCTAAACGGGTATGGAACTCTTGCAGGGATAGTGTGGTCTCAGGACCTGTGGGATCACAAAAAGATGAGGGGTGTTTGAGTGTGGCAGAGCTCCCAGGTATTGCAGTGGGGAAACCATCTGTAGAGACGGAAGAGAAAAGGAGCTCTCAGCTGGGGGTTACTTTAAAGTGTGATCCAAGTCACAGCTGGACCACTACTCTCTGAGCAGGGACCCTATAAGTGGCAGATACGGAGAGATTCACCATCCTCCTCCTCTGGGAGGAGTGGCATATGGCAGGAATCTTCTGAGTTTGGAGACTCGAAACAGGGCCATGCACCAGAGATAGAAATGCTTATTCACAGGCTGGGTGAGCTCAGAGTGTGGCCGGAGACAAGGGAGACAGGAGGGATTGACTGCTTTTCATCGAGGGTGCACTGAGGAGTGCAGCCCCAAGCCCTCAGCTCCTAAGGGGCTAGAGATTGGGAGGCCATCTTCATTCTCCTCCTCCAAAACTGTATGGAAACCATTCAGAGAACAAAATCTCCCTAGAGCGAACCCTAGCAGATTTCTTAGCCAGGTCCCTGGCAAGGGCAGTGCAATCCCACCTCAGGCAAAGGCATTTGAGAATCTCTGCAACAGGGCCCTTTCCCAGAATATCAGGAAGAATATCCAGCCAAGACCAAGTTCACTAATCAATGAGAACTGCAAAACTCCAGAGCTAGGGGCATGCAGCACATAGAATTCATGGCTTTTCCCCCATGATTCTTTAGTCTTTTAAAGTTAATTTTTTTAAAATTTTTTATTCTATTTTTAAAAATTTTCCTCTTTCCTATTTTAATGTTTTTAATTATTTTATCTGATCAATACTTTTTTAAAAATCTATTTTAGTTTTCATTGTTATAGTCATATTCTTTCCCTTCATTGTATTTAACCTTATGTTTTGTATACATATTTTATTTCCTTAAAATTTTGGGATATGGTTTCTTCTAACAGATCAAAATATACTCTAAATCCAGCATATGGCTTTGTTCTACTCTGCAGGCTGATCACATTCTCTCCTTTTTTTTTTTCTTTTTTCAACCAACTGATTATCTTATCAATTCCTTTTTTAGAATCTTTTTAAATTTTCATCTTTATAGTCATATGCCATCCATTCATCATGTTTACCCTTGTTTTTGTATATCTATAAGTTTCTCTTTCTTTAAAATTTTGGGAGGCAGTTTCTTCTAAGAAACCAAAATATACCCAAAATCAACTGTGTGGCTCTGTTCTATTCACCAGTCTAATCATTAAATGTGTTATATATAATTGTTTAAAATTTTTTCCTCCTTTCTTCTCCCCCCACTTTCGGATCTCTTCTGATTTGGTTAGTGTACATTTCTCTGGAGTCATTGCTACCCTTTTAGTATATTGTTCTCTCATTCATCTGTTCTTCTCTGGATAAAATTACAAGGCAGAAAAATACCTCAAACAAACAAACAAACAAACAAACAAGAGGCAGTACTGATGGCTAGGGACCTAATAAATATGGACATTAGTAAGATGTCAGAACTAGAATTTAGAATGACAATTATCAAGATGCTAGCTAGGCTTGAAATAAGCATAGAAGATACTAGAGAATACCTTTCTGGAGAAATAAAAACCCTTTCTGGAGAAATAAAAGAACTGATATCTAACCTAGTTGAAATTTTAAAAAGCTAAAAAATAAAAATCAAAAAAGCTACTAATGAAGTGCAATAAAAAATGGAGGCTCTTACTGCAGGATAAATGAGGCAGAAGAGAGAATTAGTGATATAGAAGACCAAATGATGGAGAATAAGGAAGCTGAGAAAAAGAGAGATAAACAACTACTAGATCAAGAGGGGAGAATTCGAGACATAAGTGATACCATAAGATGAAACAATATTAGAATAATTGGGATCCCAGAAGAAGAAGAAAGAGAGGGGGGGCAGAAGGTATATTGGAGCAAATTATAGCAAAGAATTTCCCTAATTTGGGAAAGGGAACAAGTATCAAAATCCAGGAGGTGGGATGCCTTGGTGGCTCAGTGGGTTAAGCCTCTGCCTTTGGCTCAGGTCATGATTTAGGGGTCCTGGGATTGAGTCCCACATCAGGCTCTCTGCTCAGCAGGGAGCTTGCTTCCCCCCCCCCCCCCACCCCTGCCTGCCTCTCTGCCTACTTGCAATCTCTCTCTGTCAAATAAATAAAATCTTTAAAAAAAAATCCAGGAGGCACAGAGAATTCCCCCTCAAAATCAACAAAAGTAGATCAACACCCTGTTATCTAATAGTAAAACTTGCAAGTCTCAGTGACAAGGAGAAAATCCTGAAAGCAGCTTGGGATGAAAGACATGTAACATCCAACAGTAGAAATATTAGATTGGCAGCAGACCTACCCACAGAGACCTGTCAGGCCAGAAAGGACTGGCATGATATATTCAGAACACTAAATGAGAAAAATATGTGCCCAAGAATACTATATCTAGCTAGGGTGTCATTGAAAATAGAAGGAGAGATAAAAAGCTTCCAGGACAAACAGGACAAACAAACAAACAAACAAACAAACAAAGAATTTGCTAACAGCAAACCATCCCTACAGGAAATACTGAAAGGGGTCTTCTAAGTGAAGAGAGAGACTAAAAGTAACAGACCAGAACACAACAGAAACAATATACAGTAACAGTCACCTTATAGGCAATACAATGGCACTAAATTCATATCTTTCAATAGTTACCCTGAATGTAAGTGGGCTAAATGCTCCAATCAAAAGACACAGGGTATCAGAATGGATTAAAAAAAAAAAAAAGACAATATCCTGTTGCAAGAAATTCATTTTAGACCCAAAGACACCTCAAGATTTAAAGAGAGGGGGTGGAAAACAATTTGCCACGCTAATAGACATCAAAAGAAAGCTGGGGTGGCAATCCTTATATCAGGTCAATTAGATTTTAAGCCAAAGATTGTAATAAGAGATGACGAAGGACACTGTATCATACTCAAAGGGTCTGTCCAACAAGAAGACCTAACAATTTTAAATGTCTATGCCCCTGACATGGGAGCAGCAAATTATATAAACCAATTAATAAAAAAATCAAAGAAACACATTGACAATAAGACAATAATAGTAGGGGACTTTAACACCCCCCTTGCTGAAATGGACGGATGATCTAAGCAAAAGATCAACAAGGAAATAAAGGCTTTAAATGACACACTGGACAAGATGGACATCTCAGATATATTCAGAACTTTCCATCCCAAAGCAACAGAATACACATTCTTCTCTAGTGCACATAGAACCGTCTCCAGAATAGATCAGATCCTGGGTCCAAATCAGGTCTCAACTTGTACTGAAAGATTAGGATCATTTCCTGAAATTTTTTAGACCATAATGCTTTGAAACTAGAACTCAACCACAAGAGGAAAGTTAGAAAGAACTCAAATACTTGGAGACTAAAGGGTATCCTACTAAAGAATAAATGAGTCAATGGGGAAATTAAAGAATTTTTAAAATTCATGGAAACAAATGAAAATGAAAACACAACTGTTTAAAATCTTGGGAAATAGCAAAGGTGGTCCTGAGAGGAAAGTATATAGCAATACAAGCCTTTCTCAAGGAAAAAGAAAGGTGTCAAGTATACAACCTAACCCTACACCTAAAGGAACTGGAGAAAGAATAGCAGAGAAAGCCTAAACCCAGCAGGAGAAGACAGTTAATAAAGACCAGAGCAAAAATCTATGAAATAGAAACCAAAAGAACACTAGAACAGATCAATGAAACTAAGACCTGGTTCTTTGAGAGAAATAATAAGACTGACAGACCCCTGGACAGACTTATCAGAAAGAAAAGAGAAAGGACCCAAATTAATAAGATCATGAATGAAAGAGGAGATATCACAACCAACACCAAAGAAATACAAACAATTCTAGAAACATATTCTGAGCAACTATACACCAGCAAAATGGATGCATTTCTAGAGACATATAAACTACCAAAACAGAACCAGGAAGAAATAGGAAGCCTAAACAGACTCATAACCAGTAAGGAAATTGAACCAGGCATAAAAATCTCCCAAAAAACAAGAACCCAGGGCCAGATGTCTTCCCAGGGGAATGCTATCAATCATTTAAAGAATTAATTCCTATTCTCCTGAAACTGTTTCAAAAGCTAAAAATGGAAGGAAAGCTTCCAAACACATTTTATGAGGCCAATATTACCTTGATCCCAAAACCGAAGACCCCATCAAAAAGGAGAATTACAGAACAATATCCCTGATGAACATGGATCCAAAAATTCTCACCAAACTACTAGCCAATAGGATCCAACAGTACATTAAAAGGATTATTCACCATCACCACATGGAATTTATTCCTGGGCTGCATGCTTGGTTCAACATCTACTAATCAATCAATATGATACAGTACATTAATAAAAGAAAGAAGAAGAACCATAGGATACTCTCAGTAGATGCTGAAAAAGCATTTGAGAAAGTACAGCATCCTTTCTTGATCAAAACTCTTCACAGCATAGGGATAGAGGATACATACCTCAATATCATCAAAGCCATCTACAAAAAACCCACAGCAAATATCATTCTCAAATGGGGAAAAACTGAGAGCTTTTCCCCTCAGGTTAGGAATACGGCAGGGCTGTCCACTATCACCAGTGCTATTTAACATAGTGCTAGAAGTCCTAGCCTCTGCAATCAGACAATAAAAAGAAATAAAAGACATCTGAATTGGCACAGAAGAAGTCAAACTCTCACTCTTTGCAGATGATATGATCTTTTTTGTGGAAAACCTGAAAGACTCCACTCCGAAACTGCTAGAACTCATACAGGAATTCAGTAAAGTGTCAGGATATAAAATCAATGCACAGAAATCATTTGCATTTCTATACACCAACATCAAGACAGAAGAAAGAGAAATTAAGGAGTCAATCCCATTTAAAATTGCACCCAAAACCATAAGATACCTAGGAATAAACCTAACCAAAGAGGCAAAAATCTATGCTCAGAAAACTACAGAATACTCATGAAAGAAATTGAGGAATACACAAAGAAATGGAAAAAAATTCCATGCTCATGGATTGGAAGAACAAATATTGTGAAAATGTCTATGCTACATAGAGCAATCTACACATTTAATGCAATCCCTATTAAAATCCCATCTTTTTTTTTTTTCAAAGAAATGTAACAAATAATCCTAAAAGAAAAGACCCTGAATAGCCAGAGGAATGTTGAAAAAGAAAGCCAAAGTTGGTGGCATCACAATTCCAGACTTCAAGCTCTATTATGAAGCTGTCACCATCAAGACAGTCTGGTACTGGCAGAAAAACAGACACATAGATCAATGGAACAGAATAGAGGGTCCAGAAATGGACCCTCAACTCTATGGTCAACTAATCTTTGACAAAGCAGGAAAGAATGTCCAATGGAAAAAAGACAGTCTCTTCAACAAATGGTGTTGGGAAAATTGGACATCCACATGCAGAAGAATGGAACTGGACCATTTCCTTACACCACACCCAAAAATAGACTCCAAATGGATGAAAGACCTCCATGTGAGACACGAATCCATCCAAAACCCTTGAGGAGAACAGAGGCAGCAACCCCTTCAACCTCAGCCTCAGCAACTTCTTCCTAGAAACATCGCCAAAGGCAAGGGAAGCAAGGGCAAAAATGAACTATTGGGACTTCAACAAGATGAAAAGCTTTTGCAGACAAAGCAAAAAGTCAACAGAACCATAAGACAACTGACAGAATGGGAGAAGATATTTGCAAATGATACATCAGATAAAGGGCTAGTATCCAAAATCTATAAAGAATTTACCAAACTCAACACCCAAAGAGAAAATAATCCAATCAAGAAATGGGCAGAGGTCATGCATGAACAGACATTTCTGCAAAGAAGACATCCAGATGGCCAACAGACACATGAAAAAGTGCTCCACATCACTTGGCATCAGGAAAATACAAATCAAAACCACAATGAGATACCACCTAATACCAGTCAGAATGGCTAAAATTAACCAGTCAGGAAACAACAGGTGTTGGCGAGGTTGCAGAGAAAGGGGAACCCTCCTACAGTGTTGGTGGGAGTACGAGCTGGTGCAGCCACTCTAGAAAACAGCATGGAGGTTCCTCAAAAAGTTGAAAATAGAGCTACCCTACAGCTCAGTAATTCCACTACTGGGCATTTACCCTAAACATACAAATGTAGTGATCCAAAGGGGCATGTTCACCCAAATATTTATAGCAACAATGTCCACAATAGCCAAACTACGTAAACAACCTAGATGTCCATAAACAGATGAATGGATAAAGATGATTTGGAGTATATATATATATATATATATATATATATATATATATAAATACAATGGAATACCATGCAGCCATCAAAAAAAAAGAAATCTTGCCATTTTCAATGATGTGGATGGAACTAGATAGAGGGTATTATGCTGAGTGAAATAAGTCAATCAGAGAAAGACAATTATCATATGATCTTTCTGATATGAGGAATTTGACAGGCAGTGTGGGGGGGGACATGGGGGAAAGGGAGGGAAAAATGTAACAAGATGGGACGAGGGAGGGAGACAAACCATAAGAGAGTCAATCTCAGGAAACAAACTGAGGGTTGGTGGAGGTGGAGGAAGGGATAGGGTGGCTAGATGATGGACATTGGGGAGGGTATGTGCTATGGTAAGTCTGTGAATTGTGTAAGAACGATGAATCAGAGACCTATACTCCTGAAACAAATAATACACTATATGTTGATAAAAATTAGAAGAAGAATTTGACATATGTTTTTATCTCAATGAAAAATATTTCAACATTTCATAACAATATTTGCTATAAGCTTTTTGTTAAAAATATCTATTAGGATAAGAAAGTTTTTATCTACTCCTAGTCAGCTAAATGATGGCTGAATTTTATCAATGGCTTTCACTGTGTGTGATTTTCCTGCTTTATTATGATAAGGAAGTAAGTTACCTTAATTGTTTTCTATTGTTCAGCCTCCATTCCTAGGATAAACTCAGTAGGGTTATGATATATTGTGCTTTTTGTATATTTCTGGATTTATTTATTAATAATTTAAGATAGTTGCTTTTCTAAAAAAAATTTTTAAAAAAGATAGTTGCTTTTCTGTGTATGAATGAAAATCACCCATTACTTTCCTTCCACCTAATCTTCTAGTTTGGTTTTGGCATTAAGTTTATGCTAGTCTCATAAAATAAATTGGAAGGTATTCCCAACTTTTTTAAAAAGATTTTATTTATTTATTTGACAGAGAGAGAGATCACAAGTAGTCAGAGAGGCAGGCAGAGAGAGAGGGTGGGGGAGCAGACTCCCCACTGAGCAGAGAGCCTGATGTGGGGCTCGATCCCAGGACCCTGAGATCACAACCTGAGCCGAAGGCAGAGGCTTAACCCATTGAGCCACCCAGGTGCCCCAACTTTTTTATTCTTTAGAAAATTTTATATAAGATTTCTCTTATTTCTTAATTGACTATTTGGTAGAATTCATCAGTGAAGTCATCTGAATTTGTTGCTTTCTATGTGGGAAGATATACACACAAAAAATACACGTCTAACATGTAATGAGCTTGGAAATCACCACTCCATCCTGAGAAGTAAAAATCTGAAAACACTGAAAAATCAACAATTCTTCTTGTATCTGTCAAACTTAAAACAAAGCAGCCAGCAAAATGGATTTACTCAGCAAAAGCAGATGAATTGCAGTTAGGTACAGACAAGCCATAGCAAAAGCCATAGACAAATCCAGGGAACAAAGGCGGAAGAGGGGAGTTGAGAAGAGCTCTTATAAATAAGAAGTCCATTGGAGTACAGTGGTATTGGAAGTGTCATGGCTTTTCAGTGGCTGAGTTGTGACAGTGTCTTACTGGCTGGGCTGTCACCAAGCAGGGAGAAAATCATCATTCCTCCTACTGGGATAGTAGAATATAAACCTCTTCCTTTTGGGTCTGCAAAGAGCTGCAATGAGCAGTAGTGTGTGAGAATTCCCCCTTCTGGCTTCCCAAAATCAATTTAGATGATGCTTCCTTTTTTCCAGTTTCATAGATCAATAAGGGAGGGTTAGGACATAAGGCAAATCACTCCGACATGAATTTGATAACGATACAAACATTCAGACCCTAGAGAGCTCTTTTTTTGTAAAATGATTATTTCAGTCTTTTGCCTATTTTTCTGTTTGATGACCGTATTTTTCCGGTAGGAGTTCCTTATATATTCTTGATGTAAGTAATAGGATATTCTCCCACTTTATGGGTTACTTTTTCACTCCCTTGATCTATATTTTTTAAAGATTTTATTTATTTATTTATTTATTTAGGGGAGATAGAGAGAGCATGAGTGGAAGGAGGGGCAGAGAGAGGGTGAGAAGTAGATTCCCCACTGAGCAGAGACCCTAACACAGGGCTGGCTCCCAGGAGCCTGGGATCATGACCTGGGCTGAAGACAGATGCTTAAATGACTGAGCCTCCCAGGTGCCCTTCCTTGATATATGTTTGATAAAAAGAAATTCTTAGCTTTAATATAGTCCAATTAATTTTTTTCTTTTGTGATTAATAGTTCAAAAAGATCTGCCTACTCCGTAATATGTTGTATGTTTTCCTTAAAATATAGATGATTTATCTTCACATTTAGAATATTGATCCACCTGGTAATAATTTTTGCATATGGTGTGAGATAGGCCCAACATAAATATATTTTATCCAAATAGCTATGCAATTAATCCAGCACCATTTATTTTAAAGGCTCTCTTTTCCCACTACAATGCAATATTACTTTTTCTCCAAAATTAGGTGATGTTATATTTATGGACTGTCTCTTCTGTTCCATTTTCAGTTTGTCCTTGCACTGAAATTCGGGAAGGTTATTTAATTATAGATTGGATTGCTTTAATATATATAAAACCATGAGGATTTTCTCTTTTTTTCTTCTCGTGTCAATTTAGAATGCATTATCTTTTAAAAGATTGTGTCCATTTCATCCTCATTTTTAAATGTATTGGCATGAAGTTGTTCAAAAATCTTCCCTTATTTTTTAAGTCTGCAGAATAATATT
The DNA here is from genome assembly GCA_004024625.1 of Mellivora capensis. Classification (NCBI taxonomy): domain Eukaryota; kingdom Metazoa; phylum Chordata; class Mammalia; order Carnivora; family Mustelidae; genus Mellivora; species Mellivora capensis. The sequence goes on along the minus strand of PISX010008375.1, from coordinate 7,814 downwards.
AATGTCTATATCTCATTCTTGATTTTGATTGTTTTTTTTCTTTTTTCCTTGCTTAGTCTTACTAACTGGACTAATTGATAAACTAAGAGTTTATCAGTTTAATTAGTCTTTGTAAAGGACTCGCCTTCAGTTTCATTTTCTCAATTATCTATTTTTCTTTCATGTCATTAACTTCTGCTCTTCATTATTATCTACCATCTTTTTTAAAATTTCTGTTTTAAAGATTTATTTATAAATTTGGGAGAGAGAGGTTGTGAACATGAGCAGGAAGGGCAGAGGAAGAGGGGAAGAGAATCTCAGGCAGACTCCACACTGAGTGCCAAGTCTATTAGGGGCCCCATCTCGGGCGGATGAGACAACCACTTGAACAGAGACCAAGAGTCAGATGCTTGACCAACTACACCATCTGAGTGCCCCTTTTTAGTTCCTTTTTTTTAACTTACTGGGGAGGAATGATTAGGTTATCAATTTGTCACACTTTTCTATTTCTAAAATACATACTCAAACTATAAAGTTGTCTATAGATCTATGCCACAAGTACAACGTGTATTAATTTCAAAACAGTGCAATTCAAAATATTTTCTTGTTTCTACTATGGTTAATTTTTAATCTCATGAGCTATTTAGGAGTACCTTGATTAATTTCTGTAGGTATGGGAATTTTTAAAGGATTTTTTGGAGGGGGCAGGTTGCTTCTTTTGGTTTGTTTTAACTATGGATCTGTAGCTTAAATCAGTTGTGACCAGAAAACATAGTCTGTATGGTTTCAATCTTGAATTTGATGAGGATGTTTTAGGGTTAATTATTGTTCAGTACTCCTTGGGAACAAAAATAATGTGTCTTCTACAGAATTAGATTCTGTAAGTGTCATTTTATTGTTATGTTCTATATGTGTCAATTAAGTCAAGCATTTTCATATCTTTTCCCCATTTTCCCCAATCAATATTTGTATATTTTTTACATGTCTTTTTTTAAACAATGTAAAATTGAGGTGTTTTTGTTTTTGTATTTGTGTCTAGACAGATCACTTCTCTTAGAGTATTTAGTCTATTTACGTGCAATATTTTTTGTATTTGGGTTTAAATCTACAATCTTTCTCTGAATTTTCTATTTGTTCTACTCAGTCTTATATCTTTTTTTCTCTTTTCTTGTCTTTTTTTGGATTATTTTCTATTCACCTTCTCAAATTAACTCTGTTTATACCTCTTTTACTAGGCATAGTGGTTTCCTTGATATTAGAACATGCACTTGAGTTAATTGTCTCTTTCCAGGTAATGCAGCCAGACACCTTATAACACCTCCCCTTCTATTTGTGTGTGTTTTTAAAATGGATTTTAATTATTTACCTGTTTTAAGCCCCATGAGACCATATACTATTATTTTATACAGTCAATATTCATTTGCATTTACTTACATATTTTTCCACTTCTGTTACTTTAACCCAGTTTCAGAAACTGACAACTTCTTGGCTACCCAAACACACTAAGATGTTTTACCTCTGATATGTCCTTATACCTAGAGTCATCCCCTCTGGTTCCAACCCCAATCATAGGAGATTTACCAGGGTCACCCTATTTGGTAACACTGGCTTCCAATTTAGTTCTCTGTCTACCCAAAAATCTTCCCAAAGATTCAGTCCTGTCAGATACCTATTTTGGACTAACAAATGTCCAGAGAGCAGAAGCAATTCCGAAAACCAGGCTCTTCTCTCTGGATTTCTGGGATTCCCACCCCCCCATATTGGTGCTGTAATTGTTTATTCCTTTCTTAGCTAATGACTTTAAGAAAATGTCATTTATTTTTAACTTTTTTGTTGTGTTATGAAGATACTATGTTTCAAAATATTTTGTTTATGGGACACCTGAGTGACTTGGTTAAGCATCTAATTGTTGATTTTGACTCAGGTCACGATCTTGGGGTCCTGGGATCAAACCCCACATCAGGCTCCATGCTGAGCTGGGAGTCTGCTTCTCTCTATCTCTCTCTCCTTCTCCCAACACCCCTCTCTCACTAGTGTGAGCTCTCTCTCAAAAATAAGTAGATAAATATTTTTTAAAAATATATTTAGTTTAGTATTACCAAAAGTCAGTAATTACCTTTTGTAAGACTTTTTCTCTCATTAGACTCATTCCCTAAGAATTATTTTTTCTTTGCAATGGTAAGTACTTGCTTGCTCTTAATCAGCAAGAAGTCAATGGTTTTGAATAAATCATTCAAATAGCTCTAAGGAAAATACCATGATATATAAATAGCACTGTCTTAGAGATACATATGCTTAGAGGTAAGTCTTGATGAAGAAAACATAGTGTTTCTATGGCAGTGTTTTAAAAATTCAAGTGATTATCTGGTATACCAATGAGTAGTCACTGAAGATATTACTAGTAAGGCCAAAATTTACATTTCTGATGAAATAGTTCCTGTTAAGGAATTGAGGTACACTGAACTAAGTGTTAAATTTTATGCTGACATTCCAAACTAGGCAGAAACAAATAATTATTTTTCCTTTTTGTGATGGTACCAAGAACGGTACCAGTTTTGTTTACAGCAGCCTGTAGATTTTTACTAAGATATAAAAGAAAATGAGTGAAAAATTAACAAAAAGTTAAAGTGGATAAGCACATCTATTGCAAAATTGAGAAAAGTTGAGTTACAAATGACAATTTAAATCAAATGGAAACATTTATTGGTTCTACTTACTATATATACCACATAAGGCATTATCCACTGTCTACAGATGTTATTCAGGGCAAGTGTGGTGTTACTTCCCAACCTAGCCACTTGTAACCTCTTCTCCCACTCATTCCATTAATTCCACAATTACAGTGGCAGCTGCTCTTCCCCTTCCTTTCCCCTTTTCAACATTTCTTCTTTCCTTCCTTTTTTCCCACCTCTTCCTCCTCTCCTATCCTCTTCCTTTTCCCTTTCCTTCCTCTACATCTATTTTTATTGTTCCTTTAATACCTGTCAGAAAATAACTAGATCCTTATTCCACTCTGGCTTTTACCACTTGGACAAGTCTCTGAAGACTCATTGTCAAAGTTAAGTAATTTATAAAATTAAAGTGATTTGAAAAAAATATATAATAATAATAATAATGATAATAATGATATAATATGTGTTGTAGTTCCAACAGTTGGTAAGTCTATGACTTCTGTCTGTTCCTATACTACTCTCTCTCCCCACAATTGTTGGTCTAGTTATGGGCATGTGACCCAACATGGGTCACGTTTGGGCTTAGAACCAAACTTAGAGCAGCTAGTAACTTTTCCTAGGGGCCAAATTTTAAGGAGTAAAGCTTAGTAACTACTTGTAGTTAGCTTTGCTGCCAAAGGGAGAAAGTTTGAAGAGAAAGAGAAATTTAAGTCATTTAAATTTAAATAATATAAAAACTATTCTGTAGTTTTTACCAATTTATTCTTATTTATCTCATTCTCAATGATGTTATATAGGCTATACTTAGATTTAGAAGATTAAGTCACAGGATATGCAGACAAATTGGTCTTTTAAAAATCTATTGTATGAGCCAACTTTCTTAAGCCACTTACATATTTGCTGAAAAATAGAATTCTGGAAAGGACTCAGATGAAGGATTTAAATGGAAAGGGATCTGAGCAAGAGTTACTATTTGAGGATCATTTATTATCATGAACTTTACAAATATTACTTGCCATTCATAAAATAACCCATAAAGATAAGAATTATTATCTCAGTTTTACACAGGGGGAATTGAGATTCAGAATGATTAAATCAATTGCCAAATTTATACAGCTAATAAATCACTGAGCTGGGATCAGCTTGTTCTGTTATGACTGGAGAACCCCAACTTTTTCTATTCTGAAGCACAGAACTGCCTCTCAGCACGTCCATGTATGCCTCTACTTCTGCAATTAGTTTATAATCTTCCAGAAACATAGAAATAAAATAATTCATACATAAGCATATGTATGAATTAAATTAATATGTTAAATAAATACCTTTAAAAATCCAGGAAAATTCACTTTCTCAAGGATTATACAATACGCTGAGGAGTATGTATGTTTTTATAATCTTTAAGTTGTACATTTCTGATAGGAACTAAGTTTATAATTACATGTTAATTCACTTCTGTCAGTTCTGTGGGAGTTTGCTTGGTGAGGTTAGTATGTCTTTTTTTTTTTTTAATATTTTATTCATTTATCTGACAGACAGAGGTCACAAGTAGGCAGAGAGGCAGGCAGAGAGAGAGAGGGGGGAGGAAGCAGGCTCCCCACCGAGCAGAGATCCCAACGCCGGACTGGATCCCAGAACCCCGAGACCATGACCTGAGCCGAAGGCAGAGGCACAACCCACTGAGCCACCCAGGCGCCCCGGTTTGTATGTCTTAATTACCCAATTCCATAAGGTTTCTTGGGGCTCTGGGAGATGAGTTTTCATGCCCCCATTGATTTTCAGAGTTGAATCTCTTGAGTCAGCTCTTTTTGAAAATTATGTTAGGAATTTTCACATGTGCTTTATATTCTAAACTGTTACTTACATCATTGTCAATAAATTAGTTACAATTTATGGCTCTTTAATGAGTGAATACTCTCAACAACCTTGAAATACACTATTGTCACATTATGTATAGTAAACTAACATACAAGAAGGTTATCTTGCATGAACATATAGCTTAGAAATGCTACAATCAGCTAACAAGTTCAAAGCTGTCCGATTATGAGGTAAAGATGCCATAGTTCCAAACCACTTCAGTCAATATTGGATCCACAGATTTAGTGAGGTCAGAGAAATTTTTCAAAAAAAAATGTCAATATATTACACCAAATCCCGTAATTTTTCCCGAGAGTATGATCTCAAAATTGTATATATTAAATATTTTTAAATTATTTCCATTAACATATAATATATTATTTTCCCCAGGGTTACAGGTCTGTGAATCATCAGGCTTACACATTTCAGAGCACTCACCATAGCACATACCCTCCCCAATGTCCATAACCCAACAACCCTATATATATTACATATTAATGTAAATTATGTATTTCAAAACTCCCCATAAGACCAATACAGTGAAAACATATTCACACAAAAACCTGCACACAAATGTTTTTAGCAGTTTCATTCATAATTGCTAAAACTTAGAAGCAGCCAAGACGTTTTTCAATAGATGAATAAACAAAAATGCATACAGTGGGATATTATTCAACAATAAAAAGAAATGAGCTGTTAAGCCATTAAAAAACATAAAAGAACCTCAATGCATATTGCTAAGTGAAAAAAAAGCAAATCAGAAAAAGCTACATACTCTAAGATTCCAACTACATGACATTCTGGAACAGGCGAAACTATGGAAACAGGATTATAAAGGTCAGTGGTTGCCAGATGTTCAAGGGCAGGAGAAGAAAAAGGAAGGAATTAGTAGATGGAGCACAGAAGATTTTCAGGGCAGTGAAATATTTCTGAATGTTTCTGTAGTTGTGGGTACATCTCATTACATATTTCCCAAACCTTTATGGAATGTATCATAAATAGTGAACCCAAATGTAAACTATGGACTTCAACTAACAGTAGCATATTAATATTAGCTAATCCACTATAACAAATATGCCACCTTAGTGCCAGATGTTAAAATAGGGGAAACTATAGAGAGTAAAGAACTCTGTACTTTCCACTCAATTTTTCTATAAAGCTAAAACTGCTAAAAAAGTAGTCTATTAATTTTTAAAAAGGTAGTAGGTGCTTATATTGCAGTAAATATGAGTATATACCACAGAACAAATGGAAAAAAAATACTGCTTGGAAGATACACAAATGGATTCTGCTATTTGAAATAAAATTTCCAGAGACCATAAGAATCATAAAAAAAATTTAGATTGCTGTGACAATGATGAAGTTTATTAAGTGTTAAAGATAAAGGTCTCCATTATGGGACTTCATGTAAGAGTTTGAGTAAAATTTTCCATGTAATATGAGAGGGAGAAATGTGTTATTTCTTAATTATTATTTTGACTAAAATATGTAGTTTAAATATTGAAGTATAACTAATTTAATAAATCAAGCAGAACATCTAGTTATTAGACTACCTCAGATACATTTAATGATAAGTACATTTATATCTTGGGCAAAATTATTTCATTTGTAAAATTCTTTCTGGGAATTTAGAGGTTTACTCAATTTGGAAGACTACATTATATTCAGAAATTTATGGTATTTTTTGATGGCTTACCTTACACTGGGCTGTGGATCAGGCTCTGTGAGGCATATAAAAATAATCAAGATACCAAGATATGGTTTCTGCTCTGAATCTCTAAATATAGTTCAATGATAAGAGTTGGATGGAAATAATTCAAGTAATATCTAGTCAGTGCTCAGTGTTTTCAAGCAGTAAGTGTGAAACATGGAATTTATTATGCTAGTCTGAATGAAGGATGAATTGCCTCTGTCTGAGAATTCAGGAAAGTCTCCATGGAGAAGACAATATTTCTGATGGGCTTAAATGGATTCAAAAGATGGAGAGGAAAAAAAGGTGGGAAATTTGGGTGGAAAGAATTTCCACATAGTTGCAGTTACACAGATCGTGTCTAAGGATTGACAATTGATTCAATGTGGTTAGATCACAAGAATCTGAACACAAAGTGAAAAGGAAGATCTTTATGGAGATGGAAGACAAGGATTAATTACGTAGTGCACTGACAAAGCAAGATGAATGAATATTAGTCCTTCAGTTAGAAATTAATGGGGGACAATGTTTATAGCAGCAATGGCCACAGTCGCCAAACTGTGGAAAGAACCAAGATGCCCTTCAACGGACGAATGGATAAGGAAGATGTGGTCCATATACACCATGGAGTATTATGCCTCCATCAGAAAGGATGAATACCCGACTTTTGTAGCAACATGGACGGGACTGGAAGAGATTAGGCTGAGTGAAATAAGTCATGCAGAGAGAGTCAATTATCATATGGTTTCACTTATTTGCGGAGCATAACAAATAACACGGAGGACATGGGGAGATGGAGAGGAGAAGGGAGTTGAGGGAAATTGGGGGGGAGATGAACCATGAGAGACTATGGACTCTGAAAAATAACCTGAGGGTTTTGAAGGGGCGGTGGGTGGGAGGTTGGGGGAGCCTGGTGGTGGGTATAGTGGAGGGCATGCATTGCATGGAGAACTGGGTGTGGTGTAAAACTATGAATTCTGTTACGCTGAAAAGAAATTAAAAAAATTTTAAAAAAAGAAATTAATGGGGGAGATATTGAAGATATTGAGAAATTTTGAGCAAGGAGTTATATTTTAGAAAAATGAATGTAATTTATCTGTTTTGTGATCATGGAGTATATAGTTTATCTTACTGCATTGTACTTTTTCATGTCTATTTACCTTCTAGGCCATGGGATCCTTGAGGGCAAATGTCATGTCTTGCTCATCTTGTTATTTTTAGTACTTAATACATAACTGGCACACAGTGTAAACTCTATAAATGCTTACCAATGAACAACTGAAGTACTTAGACAGTTTAAAGATAACTTTAAGAACCCTTAAAGTATTGGTTTTAAAATACTCAAATCCTGGTGGTGGGTATTAAGGAAGGCACGTATTGTATGGAGCACTGGGTGTGGTGCATAAACAATGAATCTTGGCTCAACACCCAAAGAACAAATAATCCGATCAAGAAATGGGCAGAGGACATGAACAGACATTTCTGCAAAGAAGACATCCAGATGGCCAACAGACACATGAAAAAGTGCTCCACATCACTCGGCATCAGGGAAATACAAATTAAAACCACAATGAGGTATCACCTCACACCAGTCAGAATGGCTAAAATTAACAAGTCAG